>CAJQZN010040237.1:29418-45843 GCA_907164685.1 Colias eurytheme
AAAGAGTAACAAACATCCATACATCCATACATCCATACATCCATACAAACTTTCACATTTATAATATTAATATATATATATATATTAGATTTTGTAAAATAATTAGAAAATACAGTAAAATAGATCTTATTCTATCAAACATTTATTTACAATATCTGAGTTTGAAGCAGAAAAGACTGTTTATTGTTTTCAATATATTATGTATCGGTTAAATCCTTGCTTAATTTGTTTTATACCTTACAAGTTCTATTTATTTATTTATAAAAAGCATTGTTCTAAATAAAGTAAATTAAATTAAACTTATTTTTGTAAGTCCATGAAAAACTGTCTTCACAAAAACGTATATATTCCCTAGATTTTTTACTACATTTCCGTTTAAAATAATTCTAACCACGTCTAAAAACTGTCAAGGAATTTCCACGGTGACGTTAACATGTCAACTCACGTGTAGTTTTGTGTAGCGTGAGTAACCCGGGTCAAGGTTCGACGACACATGTACAATACTCTTTGTTTTGTTTCATATACTTGTCCTCTATATGAGTACATAATAAAAATAAAAACATTATTTTTTAGGTAGAAGTACAAAAATAATATTGCAAAAAAAAACTGGTCTTAATTTTAAAGTAGCGAATGAGCCTGTCAACTAATGTATGTAATATTTTTACATGGAAATTTACTGTTTTTGTTGTACCTACTACGAATTGTCTTGTTTTCTACTTAACTAAGGAAAATCTTGGAAAATACCATTGTAACCTAATTTTAATGTCGTTTCATCCAAATAACGGTACTTTACCAAATCCTTACGGAAAACTAGTCCTATTACATTATAGGAAGTTACAAAACCCTACAAATTTTAAACTACGACTATAAAAATTTAAATTCAACATTTATCGTAAACATTAGATGTTCAGTGGTGGCAAACAGGAAGTTATCATCAACCTTTGAACTCTTTATCACCACTATGTGAACAAGCGTTATCTGCTTTTTTGCTTTGTTTGGTCTTGTTTTTTCAATTAAAAAGGATATTTATAGTACAAAATTTATTAAAATTTACGTTTTTGTACACTACTAGACCGGGAAAACGTTGTTCTGTCTAACTCTTATCACTCAGGAGTATGAAATATAGAACTTAGCCGATTCTCAGTGCTAACTACTATTGTAGGTTTGTCTATAACAATATAAGGAAGCAACAGATTCAAGTTAGTAACAACTTTTATTAGCTTCACCTGTTTGTATGTAATCAACTCCTTTAGACTCATCCTATGCCGACTTTAAATGGACAGATTCAATTCGAACTTTGTACACTAATCAAGTATTGGTGACAATACAATAATTTCATGAGTTTAAGCGTATTATTTAATAGTTTTAAATGATCTAAATGATTCCTTCTTGCTATTTAATCGCATACACACACAAAAATCGTAATAAATATGTTTAAATTATAATATTTTATGTTTAATTGCAAAATATTCTCACACGATTTTAATATAATTCTTTAGTAAATTTTTAAGTTATTTTTTTTTTGGTCATGACCGGTCGCTGCTTCAACGTTTTGCGTTGAAAAAATCACAATATGAATAATACTTGTATAATTAATCATTATTATACTTTTATGCAAATTTATTATTCATTTAAAATTATTCTCTTTTTAACTACAATTATAAACCAGTTATTTTCATTTAATATCAAAACCAAACAAGTAAAATTTTGACCATGGGGGCATGGACCATAGTTTACGTATTACCCTAATTAATTTCCTTAATACCGATTACTACGTATTTTAATCATTATTTCATCCATCGTATTTGCCGGGTAACGAAAAAAATTGTATGAAGTAGGAGTGAAAACATTTTTTATGCAATTTTTTCATATTTAACTACTATTCATGCCACATATAAAGACAGTAATAAAGCAACTCACCTTTGCCCTTAGCAATTTCATTAGCCGCGTACTGCAGCAGTCCATTCTGCAGATTACTTGCCCCATTTGCCCCGTTTGCCCCATTTGCCCCGTTGGGCACATCAGCGAACTTTTCGTGTATTTGGGACGCGTCGTTCTTGTTCCATTCCCTATTCGTTTTGAGCGAATACTCCATGTCCTTTGAATTGTTGTAGTTCGCCATTTTGGGGAACGGCATGCCGGTTCTGGAAATTAGTGGAAAAATAATATACTTAGTATCGAAATTTGGGGATAAAGTTTAAATGTGTTGAAATTGTAATATTTCATACTGTTGTGGAAAAGTAACATTAAGATGTGGAGAAGTTTAACAGTTAAATAACAATAAAAAAACTTTTGTATTATTTTCTGGATATGTTATAAATATTGAAAATATGTAGTACTATGACACTATAGGAGTACTATCAGGTTAAATTTTAAGGCATTCAGTGTAATATTTTGATATATTACACAAAATAATTTATCTAAGTTACGTTTTAACAGATATACAATAAATCTTAAAGCAAATCCCTTCCAACTTACTATCAATTCTATTACGGTTGCATAAAGCCTAATTTTGTAAAAGTAACTAAAAAAAAACAAACAAGATTTGACATACGACATATAACGGTTTCTACTAAGCATACACAACACACCTCTCCTTCGAAAGGTTTATACATCCTTGAACCGTTAATTCTATTTGTTATTGCTTTTAGTATTTATTGGCAATCCATTTCGTAAAATATGTTAAACTTTATTAAAGAGGATAGTTATTGATATAATAACTGTTTTGAGCATTATAGACTGACAGAAAAAGATTTCTTTTAATTCATTTTAATTTCTTTCCATTCGATTTTACACACTTTTTCAATATCTTTATGTCATAAACTTTATTTCTTTCCTTTGTAAGTAAAAACGAAAGAAACATCCTAAGGGAATCATTTTACAAACCATTTACAATTCTATTGATATCTAGTTCAGTCTTAATTGGTATCTACTATCTCTCTAGCAACAAAAACCGTTACGTCAAAACTATATAAACCTATATAGTTATCTTACACTAGCTGTGCCCTTCGGTTTTACCCGCATTGCTCCGCTCCTGTGGATCTTAGCGTGATGATATATAGCCTATAGCCTTCCTCGATAAATGGGCTATCTAACACCGAAAGAATTTTTCAAATCGGACCAGCAGTGCCTGAGATTAGCGCGTTCAAACAAACAAACTCTTCAGCTTTATAATATTAGTATAGATGCGTAAAACATCATTTATAGAGTTACTAGTGACGTCCAAACCATCGACACACACCTGATATCGTTCTTCCCGTTGTCGATAGCGCGCACCAGCTTGCTAGTGTTGTCCCCGTACTCTCCGCACGATACTTCGATGATGAACGACGCCGGGTTGTGGTACGATGGGCACTGCAGGCTGAGGCCGCCAAGCCATTCCACTGAAATATGTATGTTTAATTAATTATTTTATCACTATAATATGTTTCCTTCATTAAATAGCTATGTGATAAAGAAAGTTTCATTAAAAACCGTCTAGTAATTGTGGAGATAAGCGCGTTAATACATTTATTTATAGGCTTTATTAAATTCTTGTTGTGTTACCCTTTAGACAAACAGATAGGAAATTGGATACATTTTTTATTCTTGTTAGCCAGGTTAGATTACTCTTACTTTTGGGCGTCTCAAGTAAGCAACAATTCGTCAAAATAACAAACAAGCAAACAATGGATATTTGTATTAAATTACAAGATAAATAATGTCACGCAAAACAACGCATTTTATGTACTGGTATTTTAATATGTGTTTGGTATTCAACAACAATAGCTGTTTTCTTTCTCCCAATTTATATCTTTGTTTTTTTTTTAATTTGTATAAATGATATTTTTTTTTACACAAACCAATGACCACAGACCTGACAGACAAGACATTACGGAAGGAAATAAATTATTTTTTTTTTATAACGTACAAGTTTTTTATAGGATATAACAAATACAATAATTATGGCCAATAGAACAATTGTTTATGGTAATGTATTGTGAAACGAGTTGAGTAATTATCGATATAACATGATGATAAGTGTATCTATTAATTGTTGCAATTGTTCTATAATTAAAACATTGAGAATTGAAGAAAAGTTTATTTTTAAATTGACCTTACGTCGTGTTATGATAATAATTCTATAAAAGTTGTAGATCGTCTTATTACAGAACTTAAATAGACCTGATTTAAACCAGACTATTGGCATGGTTTAACTTTAGTACAGAGGTTTAAACTTGTCCTTATCTATTATCCTTGTCTATGGTTTAACTCTAAAAATGTTTTATCATAAGACATTTACGTCATAATATGTTTCTTAGGTCTTAATTAGTTAGGTCTTAATTATGAATTGATATATATGTTTCATCTTCAATAGGAATAGCCAAATAAACAATAAATTTTAGTAACACAGTCAATTAAAATCATACTATATATCACGTTTATAAAGACTCGGCCAGCACAGCTGTAGGTGATCGCAAATAATTTTTTCCACGAGTAAGTACCCTATTGTACGTCATATTTTTTCTGTTGTATAATTTACTTGCCATCTTAATGTATTTTTCAATGTAATGCAGCAAAATTTATATTAATCTGTCTAGTATTTGTTTGGCGTCTAGAATGCATGTGCGCCACGATCAAATCGTGTCGATTTATGTGGTGTTTCTTCTGTATGCTTAATGTATGTTTATTTTTCTATCAATAAATGGTTAAAAAAAAAAAAAAAACACTACTTATAGCTAATAAATGGCTGAACGGATATTATCTCTTAAAAATCTAAAAAATCTATCAGGGCAATTTCTAATATAAACATAGATAAATATTCTGTCGACACTTACCTAGTCTTCCGGTGCTGCCTTGATAAACGCACTGACCGTCAGCCAGCGTGTAAAGGTGGTCGAACATTTCGAACAGCCTCGCGGAAGGCTGGTGTATCGTGCATATTATGGTCCTACCACCTCTTGCCAAGTTCTTCAATAAGGAAATACACTGAAAACAGGAGGAACTGTCCAGCCCAGACGTGGGCTCGTCGAAGAACATGATGGGAGGATTGTTCACCAACTCCAGGGCTATTGAAAGCCGTTTCTTTTGACCTCCGGAAAGGTTTGACGTCATAGTTTTCAAGTGTTCAGAGAGACCGAGCGTTTCGAGGATCTCTTGGATCTGGAATGAAAATAGTGGTTAGTAAAGTTGTTTATAATTGAAAATTTTCGTAGAGTTTATAATATGTATTTGCCTCTTTGGGTTAAATTAGCCGAATGTTACAATAATGCTATCTTATTATATTTGTTATTGTACCTGTGTGTTCTCCAAATAAATAAATAAATAAATAAATATGGAATAACGTTATGGAAAGTATAAGTTTCATCAATAGGAAATGAAAATCTTATATATAAAATTCTCGTGTCACAATGTTAGTCTGCATACTCCTCCGAAACGGGTGGACCGATTCTCATGAAATTTTCTGTGCATATCGGGTAAGTCTGAGAATCGGACAACATCTATTTTTCATATGTACCACGGGCGAAGCCGGGGCGGACCGCTAGTAATATAATATAAGGTAAGAATTCGAATTCCAACGAACATGGCATGAAATGTGTTAAGGCCAAAATAATGTCTTAAATTCTAAAGAATTTTTCAAAATTCACTTTTTTTATTTTTACGTTGTCGTCCTTATCATGTCCAAGAACAATTCCCAAACGCATTTCCATATGTAATCATGCGCTGTATAGCGAGTCGGCTCGACTGCTGGTATGTAAACCACTGCTGCAAACGGTCTGCTTCATTGATAGTACTGTAGCAGTGGAGTGCATTCCTTGTAGTCATAATGACTAACAAAATGAGTCCTGATGCTTGAATTAATATATAAATTATTATTATTATTATATACCTAGCAACTATTTATCGTCATAAAGCCATGTATACATACCACTTCTTCCTTATCCTCTCGCGTCGTAGCACTGGGCAGCTTCAGCGAAGTGGCCACCTTCATAGCCTCCTCCACTGTGAGGTTCCCATGCAGCTGATTATCTTGCATAATGTAGCAGGAGAGCTTGCGGAAGCTGGACAGGTTGCGCTCCATGCCGTTCACTGTGATGCTGCCCTCCATGCCTGATGTTCTGTAGGACAAAATGGGAGTTGAAGCCTTATTGATTGCAAATTTGCACAAGGTTTAAAAACAACATACCAGAATCAATCTTTATTCCAGTAACAGACTCGACTAGTGTCCTCTAACAAGGTTCCACCAATCTATTTTTTTTTATTGAATACTAGCTTTCCGCCCGCGGTTCGCTCGCTTTGTCTAAAACCTAATAAATTATGTACTAAAACCTTTCTTGAGAATCACTCTAACTATTTAAAAAAACCGCATCAAAATCTGTTGCATAGTTTTAAAGATTTAAGCGTACAAACGGATATAGGGACAGAGAAAGCGACTTTGTTTTATACTATGTAGTGATTATTGTATGTAGATTAAGAATAAAAATAATAATTATCTCATAAGTTAAAATATGATTCATTTTGTAAGGCTTAACTGACACACAAATAAACTAATTCATATAGATCACCTTTAGACATTCGATCCTTCATATTCCATTACTCCTAAACCATAGAAAAATCCAGAAAAATCATATTAAATCATAATACCAAGTGGTTAATAGCTTCGCTTATCACAACAAAAACGTCGACCTTCGTGTTATTAGATTTGAACAAAAACATAGACCAAGGATGTTTGTTAATTCGGTCAGAAAACACATTATCTAGCTATTTGGGCAATAGATAATCAGTAATTAACATCGATATAGTAATTTTCCCCTTGAGGTTCGCTTATACATCATGTAATCGATACTAATATTATAAATCTGAAGAGTTTGTATGTTTGTTTTGACGCGCTAATCTCAGGAACTACTGGACCGATTTGAAAAATTCTTTCGGTGTTAAATAGCCCATTTATCGAGGAAGGCTATAGGCTATATATCATTACGCTAAGACCAACAGGAGCGGAGCCACGCGGGTGAAAACGCGAAGCGCAGGTAGTATACCAGTATCTACAATAATTGCGGAAGATATTTTCCTACAAACTCGTATTCGCGAGGACGCAACTACATCCGCGGTCTAGTTAAAGACATTAAAAAAATATTTAAATATAGGAATTAATTTAATTTGAATAACATATAAACGGAAAACAATTACATATCCGGTTAGTTCAAAAAGTGTGGTGCTAACTGGTCAACCTTTTTAATTTAATGCTTATAAAATTTAAATCTTTAACATTTACATTATAATATTATATTAAAACAAAAAAAGACAACTTAAAACTTTGTCACCTAATAACGATTATTCTTCCATACATGAAATGAAGAAATAAAATGTGCATCACACACGAACAAACAAAAAAAAACAATCAACTAACCGAGTCAAGGTAAAGTCTAGGGTCAGGGTAAAAATAATTTAATGTGACACTACCTTTTAGGGTTGCCGCACTTATTGTAAATTGCATTTAACAAGACTATAATAATAAAGATCTTCTTGTTATCTTTCTGATTTGCTTATTGAAGTACAATAGAGTCAGTAATATATTTAAATAATAAATTGCTACATAATTAACCAGTAGAAGAAGTAATTTAGGTATACGTCTTTATATGTACTACCATTTCCGCCATCCATGCTACTTTTACATAAAACAAACTAGAGAAAGCTGCCAACCCTACCGTATACCTACAGTTTATAAATAATGATTATTTCCTCCAGTACAAATAATCTGTGACATATGCGTTAAAGATAATTAAACGCAATTTACTGTCATTACTGAAATTTATATCGACACAAAAGGATATTTTTTAACTTAAAATATTCGGCCGTTTCTCGCCAATTACATTAATTTAACCTTCCTAGAATTATTCGCCGAAAACAATTGTGATTATGGTTCATCGCACAATTTAATGACCTTAATGTTATTTAAATTGCATACGAAAATATTTAGTTCATATAAATGCATAAAAATAATTGGTCATATTATACGTTTTCTTTAAAATACAATTAGCTTGCTTATTTTTCACACAAACACGTGTTTGCGACTCATCTCCCATGACAGTTTCACCTTCCTAATTGACCACGCTTCGCAAATTTTAAAAAACCTACGTAAATTATTTGTCTTCTAGAAACAAGCTTTTTATCAGTATGTTTTTTTCCATCATCTGATAGAGCAGCTAAGTAAATAAAATTATTGTTGCAATCGAATGTATCGTATTCCTTCGGTTTTATTGTTATTTGCAGTGATAATTTAGACTCATTATGAGTATATCAGAAATAGTTATAAATATTTAAGAGTTTGTAAATTCGGCCACTTAACAACATGGAGTAGATCATAGATGCCTAACTATTAGCTCTATATGTGCCTCATGTCTTTTTTTTAATGTTTGGATTCCAAACTTTGGAATGAAAATCTATAATTTCTATGCATTTATTAACCATATCAAAGTCTTACGTTACATAACAAAATGATCATTAACATTTACGTCATAAAGTACAATTTTCTTCAATTACACACTTGGATCTGTGACACATGAGTGACAGTATAACCACAGTATAATGGTGCATTTACACCAAACGAAAATAGAGCTAGAGAAAGAGCATTCTTTCGTGATCTTTTAGTGTAAACGAAAATTCATATTCAGTATTGTTCAGTATTAGAACATTGCATAGAATATTTTCGAACGCACTAAGACCAACGAAAGAATGCTCTACGCCTGTTTACACTAAAGAAATTTGACATAGTGGGGTTAGAATGAGCATTGGCTCGGTTGATGTAAATGCAACTTAACATGCATGTTTTTAACAACAACATCAAGATAGACAAGTGACCTTCTGCCCCATTGCGGTTAAAGACGATACTAGAAATGCAATTATATATTTTAATAGAAGTTTAATTATTACTATACTAAAGCTGAAGAGTTTGTTTGTTTGTTTGAACGTGCTAATCTCAGGAACTACTGGACGGATTTGAAAATTTATTTCGGTGTTAGATAGCCCATTCATCGAGGAAGGCTATAGGCTATATCATCACGGTAAGACCAACAGCCACGCGGGTGAAACCGCAGAGCGCAGCTAGTAAGATATATTCGGTATAGATATCAATTTGAATTTAGGGCATAGGCTCAAATTACAAACTAGTAATTTGACAACAGCGCCTTATTTTATACGTAAAATATCTATTACTAGAGAATTTTCCAGAAAACACCACTTCTTCTGTGATTTGCCAATTTTTCTATCATATTTTTCATACATTTAAAAGTCTCATCTTTTATAATAGGATATCTTTTGTTGGTACAATATTTTGTAAAAAATACGAGATCTTCATACAAAATATATGAAATTATGCACTAATAAGTAACAAAACAAGAGTGAGCACAATTAATTATTATTTATTCCAATCATACACTCATATATCTAAACTAACCTATTTACAGGCAATGCAATAAATTCGAAATCACGATTAACGATAATGACTCAGTTTATGACACATGTTTCATACTTATTACAATTATAACAGACAATAACAATACCTACACTCAACATCGGTTTAAATCACTGCATAATTTATTGTTATATAAATTATTATCTAGGCAAATAATAAAACGGTAGTAAAGTTGAGTTCTAACACAAGCCAAAAAATATTGATGGTGTGTCTTTAATGCAAAAACAAATAGGCGGATTTTAATGATACTGTTTTAGCTTTTAGGCTTCAGGAACACATAGGCTATGAGTAAAAGTTCGAAAATGTAGAACTATCTCTTATATATAGTAACTTCTTAGTAATAGGACCAAATAATAACTTACAATACACCAATGCTATCCAATCGGTGGTAAATGTTAAAAATACTATGTAATGACGATTCGAAAGTGCTACTAAATAGTAGTCTAATTGAATAAATGAATGTTTGAGTTTGAGTTTGAGTTTGAGTTCAAATATTAATCTCGTCATATATTATGTTTTTAATAGAACAATTTATAATGTATAACGAAGGTTAAACTTTGACTCCGTATTGCATTATTTGGATATAAAAATAAAATGATTAAACAATACAATATTGGTTACTCATTTCCTTTTTACTGTACAATTTTCATAACAGACTTAAAATTTTAACCGTTCATTTATATTATAGGTATGTTATAGATACATTATTAGAATTAGATCTGCAGGACACATAACATAACATAATAAATAATACTCAATAGTATTCAACCTTACATAATGATATGGAACTTAACCATTTAGTAATCTTTAATATGGCTATCAAAGCAGCGGACTACTATTACCAAAGTCAAAATAACTCTTCATTAGTAAATAGCATCGCAACTTATAGATTCTTCTAGAAAAACATCACTTTACATAATCTACATTCAGGTTAGTATCAATGGGCTGCGAGACCCCTTTACGAATCTAAACATAGCGCGTAATCGCTTGCAAAACGGTTGTATAATCTCACGTAGGTACCATAGGTGGGGATATGATCATTTAAGTACGACTTCAACCTTATTCGAGGCTATCGAGAGGTCAAAGAATTCCAGTAAATACACTAATGAAGCCGGTTAAGTAAATCAGAAATGATGAAACAAAAATTATTATTATTATGAAAACAAAAACTTTACTCTACTACTATAATCATCAGAGCTGCACTCTAATGATTATAACGACTACGACCTCATAAGTCAAAATCCGTCCAGCGATTTGGGCTGTAGGGCATGCCAAAAAAATATACATTATAATTCTGGTAAAATATATTTTTAGATACACAGAAACTAAATAAACAAGTAAATAATATTTCTTTATTTGTAAACATTATTGCGATATGTGCGAAATCATATATTTCTACATTATATTGCAAACTATATCTGCTCTGATTATCACACATTTAAGGATAAACCAGTCAATACATTGAATGTTGTATTAGATAGAACGGCTGATTATCATTCAGGCGGTTAATTAATCGGCGCCGTTTGATAGGGATTAGAATATTAATTGAACAGCAGATTAGGCTAAATGGCTGGGCCTGGGCCTGGCTTTTGATAGATTATTTCATCAACATTTTAAAAATCGTCAGTGAATGTAATTTTCGACATCAGTAACAAGAAACTAAGAAGTGCCTATTACTTTATGATGCGTGTGCAGAGTACAAGTCTTGTGCAAAGATCTATTAATTGTAGAATATGAAACATTAAATCATTATACAACTGCAAATACAATTAGTAATAAGCATGTACCTACACTACGAGTACGTACTTGTGGTAGTCTTTAAGCGTAAACAATAAGTACACTTCTAGTACATACTAGTCTGTATGCATAAACATAGAACAATCCTTTGTCCTACAAAGCTTCATTAGAGCCATTACTATTCTGCGTATTCTGCTTATTAGCGACATATTAGTACATTTTGACCAAATTGACCGCTTGACCTACTTAATAGATAACTAGAATCCGGTTCGCGAAACGCAACAAACGTTTTGCAATACAAAAATATTAGCAACCATTTGTATTTGTAAACAAGCAAAGGGAATGTTTGTATCGAGTTGTGTGTTCATTGACCGTTGGAGCAAAGACCTTAAAATATAATTTGTGAAATAAAACGAACAAATCTTTGCGCTTGATTTCGTTTTTTAATATATGGTGGTTTAATGCTGGCAATTTCTTTTTCGGGTTTTTTATACGATGATAAATGAGAAGTCATCTTTAAATTACATTCGGGGTAAAATATGAATCTGATGTAATGGATTTATCAGAAGATTTTTGTTGCTATACATGCAATAACTTCATGACTTATTGGACTGAAACTACAGTAGATTGTATCCTGGGAGGTAACCATGTCTTAAAGCAGTATTTCTATCTAGTTTGGGAAAATGACAAGAGCTACTTAGGTCTGGCGCCATCACTTTTCCATACTGGAAATAATACTGCTTTGAAACATGGTAACCCTCTCAGGAATGACATGTAAGCTATAACCCAGGCACCATCTGCATCGACAAAATAAACTACAAAGCCATCTTGTCCTACCCACAGAAAGTTCCAACACCCTTAGTCCTTTCATTTTAGACGAAGAGCACCCATCCATATCAAAACATAAATATGTATATTGTTTCGCACCAATATCGTTTACAACATAATTTATATCCCTGTACAAACATTACGGTAGGTACAAAGGTTGCCAGCCCGTATCGCTTATAACATTACTCAATGCGAGAGTAGGTACGTGAAACTAGGTCCAGTCATTACAATTAGCAAATATACATCGATATATTATATGTTGTGGAGTGATGTTATCTAGAAGGTTCGTAGAAACATACTGATATTATAAAGCTTAACAGTTTGTTTGGTTGCACGCGATAGTCTCAGGAACTACTGTTCCGGATTGAGAAATTCTCTGTGTTGAATAGTATATTTATTAAGGAAAGCTATATATACCAAAACATCACGCAGTACGCTAGGACCAATAGAAGTGAAGCAGTAATATAAAAAATTGCAAAAGCAGGAAAAAAAACATTTATTTTGTTCCTGAAGACTTCCAAACTTCGATACGAACACCGAAAATTGACTTATAAACCTTATAAACAATATGAAATATGGTTTTAATATTATATCTAATAATTTACATACGCCAATTAGTAACAACTTGACATAATAAAGTCTATCAAGGAGCTAAAAGCTAAGCTATATTTGTCTTCTCTTTTTAATGCAATTTAATATAATTCATCTAAGAATCACCTATAAAAACGGATTTATATAATTTAAATAAGCATTTTATAGTTACAAGTTGATATATGTTACGTATACAACAGGGTAGTCTACCTTAACTGGTTTCTACATAATATTTGTAGAAACTGAGAAAAAAGCTTCTATTAAATTAATTTATTAAATTATTATTAAGCTATAAAAATTATTTTAAATTGAAACGATCAATTATTAATGTTATTAAATTTGTGCAATAGAATTCGAACTATTATTGCAATTTAATGAAACTCATCAATTTTATGGCCAAGTAGGTATGGATTAAGATTTGATGTAATTTCATAGGTACTGGTGATATAAGAATGTAGCATCCAATTGAAATGTCTTCTCATAATCTATACTAATATTATAAAGCTGAAGAGTTTGTTTGTTTGTTTGAACGCGCTATTATCAGGAACTACTGTTCCGATTTGAAAAATTCTTTCGGTGTTAGATTGCCCATTTATCGAGGAAGGCTATAGGCTATAATATATCATCACGCTAAGACCAACGAAGCAATGCGGGTGAAACCGCGCAGAACAGCTAGTACAACATAAATCAAAATCAACAATATCTCCAAAAACATGCACAAACTCCATATTTCTTATAATATTCCACATATAATATTTCAATAATCATGTTATTACCTACTAATAAAACACAGCTATATTTTAATCGCACTAAAACCTTGATACGTCGTGATTTCTAAATTTTACGCAACTAGTATTATCACTGAAAGTAGTGCGATATACAATCAATTATCTAATAAATGATTGTTATTGGAATAAAAGCGAGATATTCATTTAATTCTTGACGCAATTAGGAATACATAATAACGTAGATACTAACATATTTATTAGTACATATATGTATGTGAATATGATCGCTCAATCCTTATAAAAATGAAAAGTTTCAAATTATCCAAGAACTTGACATTTTGGAAAAGGAATCACACAGATTTGTTAAAGAATACAAGTAAAAATAGTATATTTATGTTGTTTGTATGTGTCCCAAACCCCCAGATTACATCAAGTCAAACCAAAAACAAATCAAACATACAATTTCAATAGAATTAAATATAAAGATAGTATTGTAAGAAAATCTAGCAATAACATACAAAAACACAACTCGGAAGTAAGACGTGATTAAAAATTGTAAAACATTCGACCATTAAAAATACTCAAATAACTTCCCGCATTAAAATCTCATAATGATTCAATGACATGCCTTTAATTAAATACATATAAATTTCATGATAAGGTAAATCACTTAAAAGGCAAAAATCTTGGTCTTTTCGGATATTATCAATTCCGGCATTTTAATGTTTTTACAAAATGTTATTTATCGTTATTGACATTCCCTTTTGTGACTTGTTCTTGAAATTTTGGCTCAAGTTAAATAACCCTATCAAGGTTAACAACAGCTTCTCATTAAGTATTTTTAAAGTCATATTTCTGGGAAATCATTGCGGAATGTCACACACATTTTCGACAATTTTTATGATATGAATCCATGCATATTACCGCTTTTTAACTTAACCAAAACTTAACAGATAAGTTTTTCAAATTCGATTTTTGAGATTCGTTCTGTCTGTTGTCGTAGGCAGTAGCCAAGCAGTAGTAGGTACAATAACTTGTTTGCATTATAAAACCTATAAGAATATCTATCATACGATAGTTGCCGTTTTTAGAAATAATGCTGCGAACATATCTTCTGGGTTCTCACAAAATTTACCAACATAGCATACGTATTTTTGATACTAAAAAAATCTAGATCAAATCAATATTTTACCCAAATCTTCCTAGTGCTTTAGACTCGCAAAATATTACTTTCACCTGTAGAAGTAGGTACATGTATTTGCAGTGCTGGAGAGAAAGTACAAAAAGCGCGTAATAGCTCAGCAGTTCCCATTTGTTGGATAAATTTTCTAAGTCTTTTTAAGATAACGGCTTTGTACACAGTTACATTCATTTTCGAGAGAAAACCGTTAATCGGTCTCTTATGTTTTCTAAAAATTGAAAAATAATATCGTATTCGAAAGCTCTCTTAGATTATAAAGCGATTATTAGGCTTTGATAACGTCAACAATCTTTTCTAAATTTATTTTATAAAAAGCCATTCTAGTAAATAGATACTATGGAAATAATATAACCATCAATGATATCCGACAGATGAAAAAGAATAGTCAAGACAAAAAGAAATCTCACATTAATTTCCAGAAACTATGAACACATTTTAGGTTCAATATTGTTACGACTTATCAGTACATTTAACTTTGTTTCCAAACTCAACCAAAACATACATAAAGGAAGAAAAATAACTTTGTAAATGATATACAGTGATACGTTTTCGTTCAGAGGCGTGAGACACGTGCACACAACAACATAAGTACATACATACATACACAAACACTCAGTAGGTATATTGTCATCCGTGCTAGTAGTCTAGTACCTTTTATTAATGTTCTAGTAAATAGTGTTAAATTACCGCCACGATGCCGCCGCAAAATGAAGATTATGCGTAGTAAATGTCACATCATTCTGACACCGTATATATTGAGGAAAAAACATAGTCAGGTTCCTTATAAGCCGATAGTTTTATAGCTGTCCGAGCAAAAATTGTTCTGCCTTACTCTAATCACTTAGGGGTATGAAAAATAGATGTTGGCCGATTTTCAGATCTACCCGATATGCATACAAAATTTCATGATAATATTCAAGCTGTTCCTAACTAACATTGTGGCACGCGAAATTTTATATATTAGATTTAGAAGAAGAAAAGAAAATTACAACAAACAAGCAACAAAGCTGAAGCAAATTTTATAGAGTTGCTCGCAACAATGCGTGCTGCAGAGTTGTTGAAATGTTCTCGACCAAGGAGCGTCAACATTTGAACTAATTTTCCAGCAGGCAGCAACATGCTTATCAACTGTTGCTCAACAAATATTTATCATGAAATGAATACAAGGATTTAGCTCAATGAGCGAAAGTTTTCCCAACTAAAATCATTTTACAAAATTTCTCCTATCATTCATATTATTTTGTACAATATTTACGTTCTTGGCACTGAAAATTGAAAACGCCTTTCCTCATGTGGCCTCTATTTATAGACGTTATCACGTTTATATGACTTTGTAATATTTTAATTTATTTTTAAGTTCTGTACACACAAGCACTATACAAATACTTGGGCGATTGCAAATAATATTGGTTGTGTAAAGCCCTCTACGATTTTGTATGTGGCCTTCATATTTGAACAATTATTTGAAGTGGTTTGATGTAATAAGTATCTATATTTATAAAATACTAGCTTCCGCCCACGACTTTGTACGTGCTTCCCCGTTTTCCCCGTTCCCGCAAGAATTTCGGGAAATCCTTTCTTAGCGGATGCCTACGTCCTAACATCTACCTGCATGCCAAATTTCAGCCCGATACGTCTAGTGGTTTGGGCTGTGCGTTGATAGATCACTATATCAGTCACCTTTGAGTTTTATATATGTTACGGCTAAAGGTAGGTGAGAACATAAACTTAAGATTAGCCGGCTAAACTTAGGTTTATTTTCGACGAGGTGTTAATGTTAGTTTGTTCTATCTTTAGCCGGCTAAACTTAAGTGTAACCGCAGGCCCGTGGCTAAAAATGTCGGGGTGGGTAGATTTGGTTACTATAATACATGTAAGGAACAGGG
>CAJQZN010040238.1:0-48304 GCA_907164685.1 Colias eurytheme
AATCGGTTCAGTAGTATTTGCGTGAAAGAGTAACAAACACACACACATCCTCACAAAATTTCGCATTTATAATATTAGTAGGATAGGATAGTAGGAAGGATGTTTTTAATTTATATTTATTTCAGAGTACTTATTGAAGTTCATGGAATAATTTAATATTAAGGAAAAAGCATCAGCGTTGCTAGTAAATAAAATGATTGCATTCGATTGTAGATAAAATCTATAATAAGTCTAGATTCACAACCGGATTTGGTTTCAGGTTAATGTACCAAGAGCAACTGTTAATTTCCAAAGAAAATTATGTACCTAACATTATGTATTAAGATTTCTATATTTTTCTTATAAATAAATTTTAAATATTTAATCAAAATAAAAGCAAATTTTTATTCAGAATACAAATTTAAAAATCATATCATAATAAAATAACTCCTTTAGAAGTTCGACGTCTCGTAAAATATTTAAGCTTTGTCCTTTTATCAAAGAAGCTTTTTTGAGAAATTAAAACTGAACTGATTTGAAATTATATTTTAAACATTATTTAGAAACGTTTATATATAAATAATAACAACATTTTTATTCAAATACGCGATAGAAGCTATGCAATAGCTTAAAAATTTATTCCATACACATTTGGATGTAAATGCTATGTGAACGCTTGTTAAATTTAAATATATTTTTTATGGGGATCGTGCCGTAAAGCCGACTATCCACGTACCTGCCGCATGGGCAATATTAGAACAAGCTCGGTAGCACGGCGGTCGGAGCAACTTCATCTGTTGTCTAAAGCCTGCTACTCACGTACCTGCACCAGGGGCAATATTAGAACAATCTCGGTTGCACGGCGCGGCGGTCGGAGCAATTTCAGCTGTTCTCTAAGTTGCCCCTGCTTGCCTGCTGCTTGCCTATACACATCACAATTAAGGAGCCAATTAAGGGTGCAATTCCAATATTGCCCCTGCTGCAGGTACGTGAGTAGCCGGCTTTAGTTACATCGTGATGTCAAAAAGTTTCTTATGTATAATATCGAAATGTACTTAATTTTGTTAGCTAGTTGCGTACCGCGGTGTTACTCACATAACCAAATAGGAGTTGCTAAAAACAATACCTAAAGAAATAGCATGGTTATTATGAAATTTCTATATTTCGTTGTGAACCGAGATTTCACTTATATGAGCAAATATTATATCCTAAAACACAGGAATGTTTAGTTTAGTGTTTAAATATTTTTTTTTAATAAGTTTGCTAGCTCGAGTTCTTTTGTTGTTTTCTTTAGCAAATTTAGTACCTACACACTATTCTCTAACAGCTAACTGTTATTTGAATTTGTATAATTTTGATAACTACAGTACTTTGGCAATAAGGCCGCCTTTTGCTTATTTTAAACTAGCGCTCCGCCCCGGCTTCGCCCGTGGTACATATTCCGCAATAAAAGGTAGCCTATGTTCTTTCTCAGGGTCTAAAGATAGTCTGTGCCAAATTTCATCAAAATCGGTTGAGAGGTAGCGTAACAGACAGACAGACAGACAGAGTTACTTTCGCATTTATAATATTAGTATAGGGATGTATTCATTTTCATTCATTCATTCGTACTTTCGAATCATGTGCGTTTTTTGACATTTAATCAACTTCCAAAAATGTAATGGGAAAAATGTTTTATAGTTTTTAAGTAATTCATATAAAAACAGTATTGTACAGACTATTTGAATTTGCTCACGTAGTTTGAATAAATTACACCCATCAATAAACTGACCGCGCCTTAGGTTGCTTAACCTGCAAATCATTATACCGTTTATGTGTAAAACAATCGTTAAACAATAATGTACATAACAGTAAATACTTAAGTGCTTTCTATGAATACTAATTATAGGTTTCAAGCTATTTGAATTCCAGCTATTTTTAGGGTTCCGTAGCTGAAAAATCTTGGTCGTAAAATCTTGATCTTCTGTTTTCTGTTATTGAAGCTTTTCTCAGAAAGTTCAAAAGTTGTAAAGGAACTTATCTACTAGGAACTATGAAAAAAGTTTTCCTTGGTTCGAAAGTTTTTCCGAAATACATTAATTAAAGTCGACCAAATAAATAACAACCGTTTTTATTCGCATGAAATGAAACTATCACTTTCAATAACTTTAGACGTAGTTATAAACATTTGAAAAAAGTCCATCTATATATACTATATATATATATATATATATATATATATATATATATATATATAAATGAAACCCGTTTCGCATTGTCACGGAATCACGTGTGAACGGGTGGACCGATTTCGATAGTTATTTTTTCATTATATTCCTTGAAGTACGAGGATGGTTCTTATGTAGAGAAAACGTAAATATGTACCACAGGCGAAGCCGGGGAGGACCGCTAGTATGAAATAATTATATGTGAAAGCAATACATTTGACTTGGTTAGTCGCAAAAACATATTTAACTAGGTAGGTACTTATATATATATCTATATTTGCATACGAACATAATATTTTAACCGCGCGAATTGCACTTGACTGGCTTTAGTGGAAAACGCATTACTTGGTCCAAGAAACTACAAATCAATACAAATATTTGTTTGTAAGCTAATATTATACAATCAATATATACCTAATATTTGCTGTTCGCTCCGGCTCTTCTCGGAATTAAAGCTTATGTGAGCATTAAGCATATACCTACTCATTACTCGTAGCTACTTTCTGGGTACTTCGCGAAGAAGGCCGCGGGCTTACGATATCCCTAGAATAAATCTTATATATAAAAATGAATCGCAAAATGTGTTGGTAAGCGCATAACTCGAGAACGGCTGAACCGATTTCGATAATTCTTTTGTTATTATATTCCTTGAAGTACGAGGATGGTTCTTATGTAGAGAAAACGTAAACATGTACCACGGGCGAAGCCGGGGCGGACCGCTAGTTAATTTATAAATTTCAATTTGATAGAAAATATAGTTTGTTTTCGGATGAATGAAATGAGAAGAAAAATACAAATAAATAAAAGTATCAGCTTTACAAAGATTATTTAGGTAAATGTACATACATACATATATAATTTACGCCCAAACCGAATTATTCCTAAAGAATACAATATAGGTACTGAAGCAATAACTTCATTGATAAACATTATTCGGTATAATTCTTTATTTTATTGTTATGTGAATACATTATAAATTTAAAACGCGTGTGTAATGCCGTTACTATTTTTATGGCTTTGAATTAACTGGTGCGTTGCGAATCCATTGAGAAAGAGGTTTAAATATATTATGCAGTATATGTATTAAGTAATATATTAAGAAGAAGTTGGGTAAACAGATTTTTCTATTTGAGCAGATTAAATCTCATCATTTATGTTCGGACCGCTGCTTCGCCCGCTTTGTCTAAAACTTAACAATAAATACATACAAAAGCTTTCTTCGAGAACCACTCAAAAAACGCACCTTTTTTAAATGAACGATGACAATATTTATCTTGATATAGTTATTTAAAAGTTTCAAGATGGAAAAATAGCTGTCGCAAAGCCACAACAATATTTTTATAAACATGTCATGTCTAATAGAGATGCGTTCACAATGAATACATAGCAATCAATACTATATTAATACAAAATTAATTTTATTTACCGTCATAAAACATAGGACTATAAAAGCTTTTCAATTTATGCTCAGTTATATCACACTAGCAGCTGCTCGCCCCGACTTCGGCTCCTTCATTTTGTAAAGTTTTTTTTTTAATTTTTAATTTAAGTTATCGTTTAGTACGCATTTTTCTTACCCCAAGCGGATCAAATCCAACGAAAAATCATTAAAAACCCTTCAACCCTTCCTGAGTTATAACTGTTAATATTTCTTAAATTTAAATAGATATATAAGATAAACAAATACCAGGAGATGTGACATAACAGCTGCTAATTGCGTCGTTTTCACCGCAACCTCGTTTTTACTTTTTACTGATGCAACAGTGTGAATAAGCTCTTACGTGAATCTTCGCATTGTCTTTAGATTCGCAGTCATTGAACTATGATTGTAACATGTGTTTTTGGAGTAATTTTTTATGCAATGGTAGTTGGTACACGCAAATTGGTTGTAGTTTGAAGGAAAGATCTTAAAAATAAATAACGAAAATGTGTAAATAGCTAACTATAATATAGTTACGGCCATACGAAAGATGCGGATTGAAATTAGCATTGAAGCTTTTGAAAGAAGAAACTTTTATAAGAATTTTTTACTTAAATGTAAGAAACATTTAGTATTGAAAAGAATAAATGTGTTTGAAATGTTTTATTTATATAGGCGTTACAGTTCCTTTCCTATTCTTCGGAAAGTTAGTGTAAATACTAACGAAACCACTCAAGGAAAAACAATAAATATATTATTTGTCCAATAGTTTCGGAAGAGATCGGTTACACGTGGAAAAATATATACAAAGATAAACAAAATCCTATAATAGTCCAATAATATTTATTTATTTATTTATTTATTTCAACGGTAAATATGTAATATTATATCGTACTAGTTTTTTGCTCAAGCCTTCGCCCTCGTGATCAAAGGAATTTCCCATAGGATTGATATGTTTCACTGCGGTAAAAAGTAGCCGATGTCTAGTCTCCTCCCTATCTCAAGACTCAAAAATCATATCATGAAACCGCTCCGTTACGACGTGAAGACAAACAAACAAACAAACACTTACACTTATACTCATAATTGCTTTCATGATAAGTTACAAAAGAGTTAATACCAATACGAGAAAAACAAATAACCAACGAAAGAACCTTATTTGATACAATCAATATAAAACTATATTCGGCAAAGTTTCCAAGTCCAGCAAACTGTACCAATAAACCCACATAATATTTTGATCTCTCATTATTATTGTTTGGAAAAGTCCTGATATAATATAAAAGTATATTTTTCATCAGAAAAATAAATAATAAATCATTATTATTACTCTTTTCAACGGACTTAAAAAAATGAGGACGTTCTTAATTTGACTGTGTGTTTGCTACCTCAGAACTTTCGACTTGGTAAACCGATTTTGATTGTTTTCTTCTTATTTTAAAGCTAGAACGTTCCGTTGTCTAATTCCAACCATTTGAAGGTGATTTAATTACCTATTGTTTTAAATATAACTAGCAAACTGAGCAAACTCCGTTTCGCCACCAGAGACACCTTTTCTTTGCTATAAACCTCACGGAGCCCGAGACCTTTCCAACGAATGCAAAACCGTGGAAATCGGTTCGTGCGTTCTGGTGTCATAGCGTCAGGAAGGAAAACCCGACTTATTTTTATATAGTAGATTATTATAAGTGCTTTCCACCTTTTATTAAGGTTTACAAGAAAGCTGTGCTAATTTCTCATCTCGCTAAAAAATGTTATATGCCCTTGTAAGGTACACCTTTCACGTCTTCACTCAGCAATTAGGTTCACGGCAACTAATTAATGATCCCCTTTAAGACTAATTAGTTTTTGTTTGTATGGGGATTGAATCTTCACTGGTAACTTTAGGTATTCAGACATTTAACACTACAAAGGGGGTATTACCCATCCGAAGTTTAACAATATTTCCAAAAACTACGTAATTTTAAATAGCTGTTCTGATATCAATGGAAAAGTACTGAGGGTATTATGCCACTAAATTCAAGAGGTACCAATTTTTTACGTAAGCAAATGCACAAACAGATCCTATCCTTCCTACTTATATAAAATATTATAAATACGAAAGTTTGTGAGGATGTATGTGTATGTATGTATGAATGTTTGTAACTCTTTCACGCAAATACTACTGAACCGATTACAATGAAATTTAGCACACATATAGAAGGTAACTTGGATTAACATATACGATAGGTTTTATCACGGAAATCCCATGGGAACGGGAATTATGCGGGTTTTTCTTTGAAAACGCGGGCGAAGCCGCGGGCTGAAAGCTAGTGGTTTTATATTTAAGTGTTGTATTTTTTATTATGTGTTACTTCTTTCCATTCTTCCAAAAACCTCCTTCCTCAATCTATCACTTCCTTAACATTCACGTCATAAAGCCTACCATTCACACACATTATTATGTCACATGGGCATCCAAAATATATAGTAGGTCAAAGTCGTATTGAATTATGTATGAGAGTGAGTGGAGGTCAAATAACAGACTGGTGAAATTGTATAACGTAGCATAACTCTTACAGGCTGGTTTTGACCTGTTACTTAATAAGTTACTTCACGATTCTGTGCGTAAGTAAAATAACTTAGTTATTTTATGGTGCCCATGCCGCTAGGCTCTGGCTTGCGACTTTAGAATCGCGATAGAATAATAATTAAAAAAAGTATATTTTACTCTGGAATAAAGCTTACTAGTGGAATAATTTATGAAATCCATCGAAAAATATTGACTTTTTTCATAAAATTTTTTGAAAATACGAATCGACCATTTTTGTTTTGTAATAAATTATAAACTTTGTTTCCTGGTAAAACACAAAACATGTTCTACAAAGAGAATTTCCACCTATTTATCAGCTGTTTAATACTTAAAATCTTGAAAGCATTATTTCAAATATCAAAAAAAAAATAATAATAACCTCACACATCTATTTAACGGTTTCATCGATACAAATAAATAACTGAACTTCACTAATTATTCCGTCGATGGGATGTTAATAAAGTCTAGACTTTCAAGTGTGTAACAAATATTAACTTTGTAACACAAAACATGTTAATTACGCCCTATAACTAAGGTTAACGTAAATATTTACAATATATATATATAGCTTTACACCCGCAGCTTCGCCCGCGTAGTCAAAGAAAAACCCGCATAGTTCCCGTTCCCGTGGGATTTCCGGGATAAAACCTATCCTATTTCCCGGGATAAAATACATATGTCTATGTCCTTTCTCGGGTATCAAAATATCTCTATATCAAATTTCATGCAAATTGGTTCAGTAGTTAAGGCGTGATTGAGTAACAGACAGACAGACAGAGTTACTTTCGCATTTATAATATTAAGTATGGACTAGCGGGATTGATTTTCTCCGTTTATATTGGGCCTTTGTTGATCCTAAATTCTTGGCGGACAAAGGTTGTTCACCTCTTGACGATACAATGCTAATGCTCTTATAATCCTATTTGTTCGAGAATATTCTAATTTTATATACTACCTGTTTCCTGCGGTTTTACCCGGATGTCTCTGCTCTTATTGGTCTTAGCATGATGATATAATATACCTTCTAACGTTTGTTAAATTGGCTGTCTAACACCGGAACAACTGTTAAAATCAGACTAGAAGTTCCTGAGATTAACGCCTTCAAACAAACAAACTCTTCAATTTTTTATACTAGTATTTGAATATTTATAGAGATCCGAAAGTCTACCTGTCTGTGTATGCTTTTTACGGAAAAAGCAAAGCTCAGATTTTAATGAAATTTGGAATGAAAATAGTTGAAGCATTAAAAATACAAAAATAATAATTAATTTGTGAGCAATTCCGAGGTGGGAAATAATAGTCCTCATGGCTTATTAAGGGTTAATTTCACTTCAAAGTAGGTAAATTAAAAACAACATAGTTCAATACCTAAGAAATTTGGTATGTAAATTTATAATTACCGTTGTAAACAGGGTTTTTGGGTTGTTGTTGAACTAACAAAACCCAAATATAATTAAGTTGAGCCCTAGTTAAACTTCCGGGCGAATGTAAACTGATCCTTAGCTTGTTTACGTCTAAGCATAAACCAATGAGAGAAATATTTGCCGGCTATTTTTATTAAATTAAGATACAGTCTGAAAATACAATGATATATCCATACTAATATTATAAATGCGAAAGTAACTCTGTCTATCTGTCTGTTACTCAATCACGCCTAAACTACTGAACCAATTTGCATGAAATTTGGTATGGAGATATTTTGATACCCGAGAAAGGACAGAGGCTACCTTTTATTGCGAAATATGTACCACGGGCAAAGCCGGGGCGGACCTCTAGTATTTTATAAATATAATTTACTATTACAATAAATTATAAACATTGAGCTAAGCTTTAAAAAACTTCTCGTAATCGTTTGACAGTCTATTCTCATACTTGCCTATAACCCCTTATTTTCTGTATATAAGATAATAAGAAAAAATTATCTTTACAATAACTCCATCCCACATTATGTATATGAAAAACGAATTAATACATTGAAAGAAAGAAAGAAAGAAAGATCATTTATTTGACTCCACAATAATAACAAACACAATTGACACAGAATACTTAATTAAAATTAAAACAACACAACATGAAACAAAACAATACAAGTATAATAAATGAAAGAGTAAAATAAAATAAAATGAAGCCGAAAAGTGATTGAACATTGAACTCTTAGGCCCTTCGCTCATGGAGCTACTCAAAAATGACTGAACTAATCAGTAATTACGATTACAAACTAGTTACAAATTGTATCTCGCATACAACGCTACTCAAGTTATAAGGTTTCAGTCACTTGTCAATGTTTGCTCGTTCATTTTTTTCATAAAAAACAAAGAAACTCGGGAAACCAGTAGCGTGGAGACCGGCACGACGCGTCGCGCGTGATTGGTTGCTAACGCGTTACTCACCAGTTAGTAACTAGTCGCGTCGTGTGCGAATCTCCATAGAACATGTATGGGCTGTGACGCTCAGGCAACTCGTTAGTAATTTGAGTTTGTGACTAGTTCTTTTTGAGTAGCTCCATGAGCGAAGGGCCTTATGTATTCCTTTTTATGATATACTAGCTGTGCCCCGCTTTAACCCGCATTGCACCGCTCTTTGTCTTAGCGTGATGATATTATATAACAGTGAAATAATTTTTCAAATCGGTATTTTTGGTTCCTCCACACGTTCAAGGAAACAAACAAACTTCATAATATAAGAGCCCACGACGGCCAGACTTTCCTTTCTTTCGGAAAGTTGAAAGTTTCTCTGTATATGTCTCCGATACAGATAAGAACGACTAGCGATTATCAAGTCTGGGTTGTGGTTACTTTGGCAGGAAACAGGTAGTAAGGGTGTATAAAATTGTACCTAACTTTCATTATAGTTTAATATAATATATAAAATTTAGCATAAAGATTTATGACATTAGATTTTAAAAGCTCATATAAATTAAAAAAAATCAATAAAGCTCAAAGTAATATAACATTGTAATTATAAATAACACATTAAACTGAAACCTTGTTGCTGTTAAATAAGGCATTAATTAAATTAATGACAACTCTTAACATACATGAAAACAATTTAATTATATATATGTCATTTTATTGTAACATATAACGTATTTACGTTTTTTGAATACAAATTATTTTGTTTCAGAATTCAAAATGGCGACAGGGCGGCATTGGGTGAATGTTTTTGGTAAGTTGAAATTTTAAATTTGTATGTTTTTCTTATACGAAATGAAATTACCCTTGGTAAGAATGCATATAGTGACGATAGCTAGAAATAATATACTATCTGTTTCACTCGAAATTGTAAGGATAACAAATTTAGCCAACTAGCTTTCCGCTCGCATAGTCAAACGAAAACCTTCATAGTTTCCGCTCGCGTGGTTTTCCGGGATAAACCTATCCTATGGCTTTTCTCAGGTCTCTAACCATCTCTGTGCAAAATTTCATCAAAATTTGTTCAGTATCTACTTTAGGCGTGAAGATGAGTCAGACGGACTATTATATTCATTATAAATGTGGAATGTGGAATATTCTTTAGGATATCTGTCTGCAATAGTGAATTTTTCCATTTATTAGTGTAGATATGAATATTGATTTGATTGTTTTATTCAAATACCGTTGAGTTTAAACCGTGGTACGAGAAATTCTAGAACAATGCCAAAGGAATTCATAAAAAAAATTAAACGTAAAATATTTCAACGTTTCGTTTGAGCAAATAAATTTTCAGAGCACTCGGAAATATTAGTTTTCACGGAACATTCTGGAATGTACGTTCACTTACTTCTATTAAATATTTTTTTAATAGCTATAACAATTTTTCCGGATGATTGCAGTTTTTATTGGACTTTGTTTACAGAACTGTCTTTAATTTCATTTGTATCGATAAAATTTTTATTCAATCATATTATAAACTGCATATCTTCTTCTTATATATAAAAATGAATCGCAAAATGTGTTGGTAAGCGCATAACTCGAGAACGGCTGAACCGATTTCGATAATTCTTTTTTTATTATATTCCTTGAATTACGAGGATGGTTCTTATGTAGAGAAAACGTAAACATGTACCACGGGCGAAGCCGGGGCGGACCGCTAGTATACCAATAAAGTGTAATTAAAATGTCCAAGCTTATTTACCATTTACCATAACTATTAACTACTAGCGGTCCGCCCCGGCTTCGCCCGTATATATTTACGTTTTCTCTTCATAAGAACCATCCTCGTACATCAAGGAATATAATAAAAAGTTTATCGAAATCGGCCCACCCGTTCACGCGTAATTTCGTGACCAAGGAAAATGGGTTTCATTTGTATACATATTATGTATATAGATTGTTATTACTGTTACCATAAAAACTACAATACATTTAGATTTAAACCCCTTCGACCCAATTTTCACTGACGTCACTACTATTGTCAAATGCAATAATAGTTTATGACTGGATCATAAACCCATAGAACTTTTATTTTTCAATTCATTTTTGTATCCAATCAGGGTAATGCAGGAAGAGTTAGTTTATGGCCGAGCTGTATAAAATCTGGGACTATTTGCTAAAGTGCTTTTACAGTTAAATGTTGCTAAATTTAGCGTTTATGATGGAAAACTTTGATAGACACGTCGTAAATATTGAGAAAAATGTAATATGACACCTTAGTATGACACAATATTACTATTTAATTCATTCTGAAATTAAATATTATTTATCTGTTCTATTAAGTTTCTATTTATCAATTTTATGTAAAATAAAATGAATTTATTTAAGGATTAATTTCAAAGCTATTAGGCACTTGAATTGATTTTCAGATATCGTTTTATAAAGGGATAAAAATAAGTTATTATTATCTGTAATGTAAAATAGTAGTCACATTCATAGGCAAACATTGAAATATTTTTCCTCAGTCATTAGTCATTACCAATACAATGAATAAATTTAAAAAAGAGAAATCATGATAAACACGTAAACTTACTAGTGAACTTCTCGTAAAAAGAATCTAACAAAGTTAAAGAAACATATTTTAATCTTATATTCAATGCACATATAAATATAATGCACAATTTAAATCCATTTCCCTATTCTTTTACAAAAATTTTAAAGCACTTCACTTCACTTCACTTATGATTAAATAAACCGATTCGTAGATTACTCTGAACAATATACACTCACAAGGTCATGTGAACATACAGCACCTACATACATTGTTGTATTACAATAGGTTTCTGTTTTAAGTTGGATTTCGCAAGGCAGATTTATTATAGGTGGTGCAACTAAACTTCTGTCCGCTGTGTGAATTAAAATTTATGTGTATCGGTTTTTTTACTTCTTAATAAACGGAGTAGGGGTGTTTAAAATGAATATTTGTATGTCTTATAGCTTTTAACGTATTATATTAGGTGCGTCATTTGAACTTTGAAGTTTCATTCAAATTGGTTCAGACATTATAAAAAAATTGCACACTTAGGTATATGAAATGCCATACGGAGTAAAAGCTCATATACCAAATCTTATAGCTCTTTCGGATATTTGTTTATGAATTTTTACTGCCATAAATTTTTTGAAAGGCGACTCATTTGTTTCATGGGAGTACCTATTTTACAATTACCTATACAAAAAGTTCGCAAAGAGGATGTTGTAATCGTTATATTAAGCTATAGTTATAATTGTTTTAATAATAATTATATAATAGTTAATAAAAATGTCTCATCATTAGTCTCGATCATAAAAGAGAAGGACGCTTTATATCAATTTAAAACATCAGTTTCTACATTAAACGTAAAAGCTTTTAGTGTTGATAAATTCACGTTGTAATATTATATTAGGTTATGTTTGATAAGGAGAGCTTAATCGTATTCTTATAAATCCCGCTGAATAATGTAGTTTTTTTATTAAAGATATCTTTAATATTATAAAGCTGAAGAGTTTGTTTGTTTGAACGCGCTAATCTCGGGAACTACTGGTCCGATTTGAAAAATTCTTTCGGTGTTGGATAACCCATTTATCGAGGAAGGCTATAGGCTATATATAATCACGCTAAGACCAACACGAGTGGAGCACTGCGGGTAAAACCGCAGGGCACGGCTAGTTTGGTCATATTTTCGAAGCTTATTTAGTAGGTAGGTACATGCAAAAAACAAGCACAGTAAAAAGTCTTTACTCTTTTTACCGTAACTACCTACAGTTACTTAAGTACTTCAATCTAATCTTTAATCAACAATTTGATATTAGTTTTTTATTTATTTAGTGTAGTTCTCAGTGTATCCTACTTAATATTATAAATGGGAAAGTTTGTGAGGATGTGTGTGTGTGTGTTTGTTACTCTTTCACGCAAATACTACTGAACCGATTACAATGAAATTTAGCACACATATAGAGGGTAACTTGGATTAGCACATAGGATAGGTTTTATTCCGGAAATCCCACGGGAACGGGAACTATGCGGGTTTTTCTTTGAAAACGCGGGCGAAGCCGCGGGCGGAAAGCTAGTATTATTATAGCTCTAGGCTAGATTACATTGAAGACTATATTTAGACTGACGATTATATCTTAATTTGGAACACATTACTCTATTTATAGATACAATTATATGCTGAAATTGACAATATTTGTATTCGACACATTTCTACCTAATTAACTGTCAGAATAATATGTTCGATTAATTTATTTTAGGCAACCTAGGGGTCAATATGTTCTATAAATAACTTTTCAATACAGCGTGTGGTTTTGAGCTATGTTTTGTGATTTGTTTATTATTGATTTTCATCGAAACATTTTCATAAAATTGTCTATTATTTTTATGATTTCAGTGGCTTATATTATTTCTATACGGTTCTTTATGTTATGTCTGTGTGTGTGTGTTATGCTTTCCTTGATAAATAAATATAGTATATATGGCTAGTATATATGGCTCGAGAAACGGTGGGTTTTATGACACAATGAATGGAGCTTTTTAATTACAATCTTCATATTTAATGTCATGTATAATTCAAAATTAGATGTTCGTGAACGTTTTATTTTAAAGTATCTCCACTGTAGCTTTCTGTTAGTGAAATAATTTTCATGACGGATCACCTCCGAAGACTCCACGCACAAGTTAGAAACTCTGTATAATATTATAAATATAAATAATATTATAAAGAGGAAAAGTTTGTAATTATGTAATTATGTATGTATGTATTGTTTTCACGCCTAAACCTCTAAACCGAATTTGATGAAATTTGGCACAGACAATCTTTAGACCCTAAGAAAGAACATAGGCTACCTTTTATTGCGAAATATGTACCACGGGCGAAGCCGGGGCGGACCGCTAGTAATATTACCTATAAGTTTATACTACCAACACAGATGGTGTGTGAAATGAGGAAAATAGCTTGTATAATCATGTGGGAGTAATGATGCGTAATTAAAATGGATGTTCCACAAAATTCGTTGATTTAGAAACTGATTATACAGTTCGTATGAAAGAGTCATCACTCGAGTCGAAAATCGATTAGACTTCAAGCGATTCGAATATGTCCGATCACATCCCGTTCCAACTACATTAGAGAGATTGCGCAATTTGTAGCAGTATAAGTGATGAGAAAAAGCGTTTTTAACATTTTCCTACTTTAAAGGTGTTGCTTACAAATATTTCACATAAAAATAAGCGCTAGATAAAAGTGAAGTCCCGTCTCCCCAAGTGGGGTAAGGGGCAGATGCATTATACATCTGTTTCACTGATCGATTTTCTTTAGGGACAAGTAGGTGATCAGCTTTCTGTGCCCTACCAGACCAAGACATTTTTTTTCTTCGTCTCCATCGGGAATCGAACCCAGAACCCCTCGGTGCTACGCTCACGCGTCAACCACTGTACCAAGGAGGCAGTCTAAGCGCTAGATAGGTTTACAGGCAATAGAATGATGAAAGATTCAGATCGATAGATAGAATATAGTCTGGAAAAATAAAAAATACTGAAAAATTTGCTGTTTCGTCTGCAGTAGCTGAGGTTAAAATTAGCTTCAATTCTGAGAATGAGATTTGATGATCTAAAACTATCAACTAATTTAAATCAAGATTTTAATGTTAGCTCAAACATATTCTTTCAAAGTTTTCGTAGCCACTTTTGTTGTTTAAAAACTTACAGCGATAATAATGTGTAAGTACTGAATAAATAACTTACAAAACTTAACGTATTGAAATAGAAATCATCCCACGTTAAATTATTTGTGTATTTCGATTTGTTATAAGTATACTTAAATATGTAAAAGGCCATTAATCCAATGGAGAAACATCTCATAACTTGGACCCAACTGTAGGATATTTAAACAACATATTTATAAGGCTCGAACTGGCTTCCTCTCATGGTAATGATTATGTTATTCGTTACTCAACATAGAAATGTGGCACACGTAACTGGAAAATTGAAAAGAAAAATAACCATTTAATTGTGATGTAATATGTAATTCTTCAAATAATTTCAGTTATGTAATACTAGCTATCCGCCCGCGGCTTCGCCTGCTTAACAATCTTTCTTACTAAAACCTTCCTCTTGAATCACTCTAGCATGCATAAGGACAGAAAAAGCGACTTGGTTCTATACTAGTGGAAAAATTCATGGAGGGGAAAACAGATTAGCTTTTATTATTTCAATTATATTTTAATATTAGATTGCTTCTCATCTAATCTTGACACATGATCAAATCAAACAAAAAAGAAGTAGGTACGTCACTTAGTATTAATACAGCTTTATATTTTCAAAATAGCCAAAGTAATTTCAGATCTTATTTCGTTTACAAACACAAAGATTTATTTATCATACTACAACAAGCATACCTATACAAAAACAAGGGTGCCAAAATGACGGTTATTATTTATCTGTGCCATCAATATTATCTGTTCGCGCCAAAACACATGACCTTTTGAAAATGGAACACTTTCTTGACCATAAACTTGTTTTGCAAATGCCGGCGTTTGTGTAATCGTTGAGTAAAAACAAAGAAGACACGACTTCTAAATAAATTATATAACTTTTGAAGTCTTGAGTAATGTACCTGTTTGAATTAGATAATTCTATGAGGATCTTATTTCAATAATAATAGATAACGAATTTAGTTTCTGGTTATTTTTTTACGCACTGTTTTTTTGATATTGCTCAAAATATAATAAATGAAATTGTATTGTATTACCTACTTGGTTTTGGGTTTCAACACATATAGAAAAATTGTGTGAGAAACTATGTTTTGTCTTGTCTCAATGTGAGTAGTTACCTACATAATATTATTATTTCATAAATACAACGGTTCACGTTGATAAAGAATAAATATATAATTTGTAGTGACCAGTATTCTGGCAAATTACTAATAAAATGATAAGTAGTAGTAAAGTACCTAATCACATACATATATTTGTAAAAACTTAAAACAGTGCTAAAAAGCGCAGTGTTAAAGAGCCAGACACTTCAATTTTCTTTTTATGTTCGTATATATGTACGTTCGTAGATATATAATAGCTTTGACATTACGCAAATACCTCTGGGAGTACAAAATCGTTGCTCAGCTCGATCATAAACCTAATAACTAAAGTGAATCCTTAAGTAAAGTGCGCATACAATGATTAAGTTGAGTGCGACCGCTTAGCCAATTTATTAGGCATAAAATTAATAGAATTGACCTTTCACGAATATGGTGCATTCCGGGGTATTTTAGCTAGCTTTTTGTGTTATTGGATGTTCAATGTGACCTGGTTGTTTTACGTAATGTAGTAATGAAAGTAGACTATATTCTGTTTTTATAATCGTTTAGTTTATTAATAATATTGGGTAACTAATTGCAATATTTAGTTATAGTTTCTACAGTTTTACGTACATTAAACATATTAAAATAATATTTCTCATGTGTCGTGTAAATAAACGATTGGCCAAACAATGCATGTTATACCTAATATTATGTACTAGCTTTCCGCCCGCGACTTTGCCCGCTTTGCCTAAAACCTTATAAATTATATATACCTTCCTCGAGAACCACTCTATCTATTAAAACATCGCACTGCATCAAAATCCGTTGCGTAATTTTCAAGATTTAAGCATACATAGGGGCATAGGGACAGAGAAAGCGACTTTGTTTTATACTATGTAGTGATATGACTGACCGGTGTCCGGTATTAGGATATATAGGATAGATATAGGATATTGATAACTTTTCCTCAAAACTACGGATGCAATTATGTATGTAATTCCCGATCACCAATGTCATATAGTTATGTAAGTCGGAAGAGCTTTCACCTGCTTCATACATTCATTTTATAGTAATCATACTGTGTGGATAATTTTAAATTATGTGTTATGTTATTGGTTGTAAAGATGAGTGAATTAAATGTGGTAATTTGTTTATAAAATTAAATTGTTTGTGTATGTTTTGTTATTTGTAAGCTCTATATATTAATATTAATAGAACTTACTAATAAAAAAGCTGTCTAAGAAAGTTGAAGTTAGAGCTTTCATCAATAAAATACTATCTACCTTCGATAAAAGGTTGATAATTTATTTAAACAGAATTGGTAGAGTGTGATCAAATAACCGAGGCTTTCGTGGGTTATCGAGGGTTTAATTCACGGAAGGTACTTAGCAATAAAAAGGCAATGCCAAAACAGAAGATTGATCACCTATTTTTCAGTACAAAAAATCGATCAATGAAACACACGTGTAATGCCAAGCTCGTGCCACAAATTTTTATTAAACGAGCATACCTACTTGCACTGCCTCATTTTATAGCTGCAAATTGGCGGCAAAAGTGAAGCATAGCGAGCCATAGTAGAAAATATTCCAAATTTATTAGGAAAATTAACGTGAAAATTGTTGAGCCGCGTGTAAAATATGAACTGGTCCAATCTCAGTGATTGACCCTCAATGATTCGAGTTTAAAAATTTTCGGCGCATGCTTTCATATCAGCCATTTTGTAATGAAATACACGAACACGTGGAAATAATTGGCAGTTATTTCTTACGTTATGTTGAAAATTTGTTGAACAAATAAGTATTTTTATGCATTAAAACAGTTTATTTTTCTGTCAATCATTCTTTGATCTTGTGTAAGTATCTTATATCTCAATAATTGGACTAATATTTATACGACTTCTGTTCCCAGATAGTTCGTATTATATCAAGTTCTAAAGCTTTTTAATTTCTTTTTCTCAATAATTAATATTTTATCTTTTGTAGGCATCTTATACTTTAAAACAACTGGACCAAAATTTATATGACTTCTGTTCCTGTATAGTTCGTATAATATCACGTTCTAAAACTTTTTCGTTTGCCTGTAATTTATAATAGATATCAAACCCCATTTCTTAATACAAAATAAACAACGCAACACCATCTCAAACATTTTCCGAATCTTCAAAATTAATTAATTGAATTTTATCTCGAACGTCATCAAATTAATATTAATTTTATGCTAATAGTCTGTACAAACATTAATTAATATTATTTCATAATCATGAATGATCACGATTTCATTGAAATCTTCCGCTCCATAAGTTAAAATTTAACTTTGACAATTAATGTTGGCCAAAATAGATTGTGTGTCATTATCACTAATTAGGTACACTATGCAATTATAAATAGAGAGGATATTCGAAGAACAAATAGATTTGTTTTTGATGTGAAACCTCTTTAGACCAGTTGAGAGTAAAATTTCAAGGTCACGTCATGGAGTAAGGCGACGATTTTGGCATCTTTGAATCTTGCCAAAAAAGTTTCACTTTTGACACGTGTGCTCGGCACACACGCTCTTTTTATCTTAAAGACATAAAGTGAAGTCCCGTGTCCCCTAGTGGAGTATGAGGCAGATGCATTATTTATACGATTTGTTGGATTGACTGATTGACTTTCTATATGGACGAGCCTTCTGTGTCCTGCCAGACCGAGACATTGTTTTTCTTCGTCTCCTGTTCCGCTATACAGGATTGATGTTTGAAGCTCTCTAATGCAAACGCTATTAATAGTAGTTTAAACGTAGTTTAAACTTTAATTTGAATGCAACATTATTAAAAAAAAAAAAAAAAAATCAACAGTCACAATGCTCAATCTATATATATTCGATTCTCTCTAGTCATAATACTTTGCAAATAATCGATTGTCTTTAAAAACATGAGATCAAAGGCCAAACTCATCAACTATTGGACTACTTTCTCCATTGTTACAAAGATTACAATCATGCGGTTCATTGACCTCATATGATTTTCAGTAAAATGTTATTTTAAAATATTACTCAATTCGTAACACATTTTGAAGCAAAAACTCTCATCAAGAATTTTATTGTTTTAGTCGTTAGGATAATCCTCTCCAACCTTAATTACAAGCCAGATGCTAACGACTTTCACTCGATTGTTGAAAACATTAATAAAATATAATAAGTAAATAAAAATAAAGACACTGTAATAAGATAAAATCATGAAATTTTTGTACAAAGTTCTTTTAAAGTGGGGCAAAATCGAGTCTAAAAGAGTTGGTAACATACAGGTAGCTAATAAAAAAGCTTGTTAATATAGTCTACGCTAATCGGTAAGGATCTTTCATTTCATAATATTTCATTTATTGGATTTTAAAATAGTGTAGTTGTTTTCGAGTTAAATCGTTATTTACAAACGAGAGACCAAAACTTTACTTTTTAAAATATTAATTATAGAAAAAAATACCCAAAATACTAATACATACATAATTGATTAATTGCACTTTTTATTTTATTTTATAAAAGTTAAAAATTTACTTCCCGCCTCAACTAAAGGCCGTATTTTAAAAGGTTCAAATTGAAATTAATTTATGTAATTATTACCTATTTATGTGGGTTTCCAACCAAACAAATGTTGTTTAGGATTCAGAAATATTACCTTCCTTTTTAGAGGAGACGGGAAAAATTAGTCAAGGGATTTATATCTCATTATTTTTGTATTTAGGTAATGAAAATTAAGAAAGGGCAAGGGAGAGAATTAAACACGATCGAAATTAAAATTGGGAAATCACAAATTGTTTCATTATTTCGAGGTTTATATCTCTTTCCTTTTGAGCATCAATTACATTGTAATTGGTGTTCTAATAAGTTGTTTTTATTGAATGATATAACATGACTATTATCTATTTTAATCATATAAATAGGAGGAACGATTTGATTATTTTTTGGCATCAGGGGTTCTATCTCATAAAACTTTATATAATTATATGATATGATATATGTAGTTGCATTACTTCCTTCCTTTTTTCATTTCATAAATGTTCAAAAATTCGTATTTTGTCTCCACTGGGATCAAACCTAAGGCCTTTCAGTTGTTAAACATATGCGATTATATACCAATACCTTAATGCATATATACTTATTGTTAACTTATAAAAATATGAATAGAAGTAGTAGGTAATAATTATGTAAAGATACAGCAATATCCTGTAGCTGGGTCATCGTTAGCACGCTTGCTACATATTCATTCAAAATTTAAGTTAAAAATAATTTTTAGTTTCTGAGAATATGCTTCTAAAAACATTTACATAATTTACTTTAATAATGTAACATTATCTAATGATATACAGTGTATTTTTATTTATTTTAAACCTGAAACATCATATATATAACAGCATATACCCGAAGATATTTTAAAATAGTTTAATTTTATAGTTTTTATTCGGTGATTAATTAATACGAATAAAATGAAATAAAAGCAAGCTTATATGAAAATGATTAAAAATTTCTATGTCAGAAGCTGCTGGCTGGATTACGTTGTGTGGAATATCCAAGGTTATTTATTTATATATATAGAGTGGTCGTATATATCTCAGTGGTCTTCCTACTTTTCTTACTTATAATTGTATCTTTTTTACAGCACTATTGGCCACCATCACAATCGTCGCGTCCGTCCAAGTAGAGGACCCTTGCAAGCTGAAATCCCGTGTCACCGCTGATGATAAGTACTGCGACAAATACTGGGAGTGTGAGAACGGTCAAGCGGTGCAGTATGATTGTCCAAACGGTCTGGTCTTCGCGGGCAAGCATAGAGGAGTGACCGAGGGTTGTGACTACCCGTGGAGGTCGAACTACTGCGAGTACCCTAAAGTACAGATAAGTGAGTATACTTTAATATACTAGTTTTTTTTGTGTTGTCATCTGTAAAAATACAGATGCAGAGTAATGCTTTTAACCGACTTCGAAAATAAAGGTTCTCGATTCGCCAGTATGTTGGCTTTGTTACTTATGAACTTTCGACTAAGTGAACCAATTTTGATAATTTTTTACTTGAAAGCGGGTGACTGGCATAGTCCCAATGTTTGGTTTAGTTTTAAAAGGCGGCTTTTGTTAAAAAATAATTGAATAGTTTCTAAATGTAGAGTATGTGGGTGTGAATAAAATATATTTTACTTCGACTTGTGATACAAACGGACCACTTAGTGATATAAGAATAATAATTAAGCCCATAGTCATCAATAACCCCGGACGTTTCAGTAGAGGTCGTTAAAAGGGAAAAAATAAATAGTCATTATTATTAGGTACTATTTATTGTTTCCTGGTTGGTTTGTTTATTCATTTAATTTACATTCACGTTTTCAATTTAGAGGTATTACAATTCGTAGAATATACCTAAGCAATAATATTTAACATTACCTAGAAATTGTGGTTCATTGAATCCACACGTAAATTTGTCGGAAATGTGGTTATCGACCGCAGTATTATTTTACATACCTGTCTATACGCAAGTCGCTATGCAAAAGAAGTATGAGACATATAATCGAGAGTGATACAGACTCTAGTAACTCGCCTAGATTATAACAAAAAATTACCAGAAACTATTTGGTTTATTCACAGACTATACCAATATCTAGTTAATGAATTGTTATCTCAATTGGGAGGTTATTGATGGATAGGGTAGCTGTCAATTATCCAAAGATCTCAAGTATCTCGTCTCCTTGAAGTAATTAATACGCATAGAACTGAGGGGTTCCATTCCCAGTAGGAACTTGCAAAATATAATCAAAAATAATTGAACTTTTTATTATTTATTAATCTTCTCCATATGCCAAAAGGGAAAATTCAACTTTACTTTTCGATCTAAAGCAGTGAATATTTCATCATGATATTATTAAGCAATGCTATGATTGATATTATTAAGTATGCAGTGTCTGATGATATTTATCAGCTTTTCATCATATTCATATTCATCACCTATTCACACAAAAGCCACCTTAACCTCAATCTCAATTCCTTTTAAACTTTTATAAGCCTTTATAAATTTTTTTCACCAATTCGATACATCGATAGGATTATCCATTGAATAACAATCCTTGGTCCTTTGAGCTAGTATAATGTCATTTCATTTTCTTTTATGTCGTAAGACGTATTAGGTACCTAGCAATAAGGTCATTCATTTCTTTTTCGATTTTAAGTTGTCACCACCGCGATAAACACTAGTAACACTGGTAGTGTATGTATTTTTCCTGCAAATCTTCCAATTACTAAGTCGCCAATCTCTTGCAGACCCACCTCTTGGTACTGAGCACTGCGACTGGTTATACGGCATCTTCGGCCACGAGACCTCATGCACCAGATATTGGACCTGCTGGAACGGTACAGCAACAGAACAGCTCTGTATTGGCGGTCTGCTGTATAACGAGAACGCTCATTCCTGCGACTGGCCTGAGAATGTAGACGGCTGTCAGAAACATCGTAAGTATTTGGAGCTGTTTGAGGAAAATAGACTGTAAAGCGATGTGTGTAAGGTTGATATTGGTTTGTTGCAAGACTAGGAGTTAGGGTTGTCACGTCACTGTATATCCTAATGCTCGAGGTGAAACAACAATACACCTATAATATGCAGTAATTAAATATCTATATATTTGATATTTAACATGGCAATATTTACTGGTAACAAAACTAAAACAAAGCAGTGCTAAAAATTAGAAGCTTTAATTTTCACAAAGGCTGAATGTGTCAATATTTTGGCAAAGGATAGAGGCTTCTCAAATACATGAAGACTATGAAAATATTGCTTAGAGAATCTTAATAAAGGGTATTTTTGATGTTTACAAAGCAATGCTTGATAAACAACCGAGAGGAAAGTTTGATCATAGTTCTTTAAGCAAGAAATTGTAATTCTCTGGAGTTATTTACCGCAACTCTCCTAAAAGTTTGTTACACTGTACTTATATAATAAGTTATAATGAGTTGGATGAAGCCACAAAAGTTGAAAATAGCAGTCGCAGCTAATTAACTCTGTAAATGAGAAATTAAATAGGGAATAGTTAGCCGAAAAGTTGTTGGTTTATTTAAAAACATGTTGTAAAACATACTGGTAGAGGTATGATTCTAAGTTCCTTTAGTATTTGTTTACCTGGACGACTCACAAATTTAACAATATAAATAAATTTAAACAACCTGACGACACAATTTTTTTATGTTTACAGAAAATAAAAAAAGCTGTGCAAAGGTTTGACGGGTCACCTTGTACAAAAATAAAACTACCTATCATATAGGTATCACTACTATAAATAAACTTAGGTACCTTCTTAATAATATAATACCTATTTAAATAAGCAACAATAAAACACAAAAATACCCATTGTCTCAGCATTCCCTAAATTCTTTCCACGCACGCCGCATAGAATATTAAACAACATGAATATTAAAATAATGCCCTTTACATGGAACTGTGGAATTTAATCATTTTACATGCTAAAAAGTCTATCCATTATGGAAATGGAATAACCACACATGACGTATTGTAGATTCTCTAAAAAGTAGTCAAGGTTCAAAGAAAGGCTTTCACGCTAATTGCTTTTCTTTTAAAGGTCAGAATATTTTTTAGGTTTTAAAGGTTTGTATATAAGATTGATGAGAATAAAGGTTGTTTACCTAGTACAGTTAGAAAAGATTAATCGTCTTTTCCCATTAGACATAAGAATATTTATGAATGGGAAAAGCATTAGGTATATATTGTTTGGAATTACATATTTTAATGAATATTAAGCTAGTGAATATTAGTTCCCCATAATATCTGAATTACATATTATTAGTTATCAAAAGTTGTTGCTATTTTTTGATTCTCATGTAATTAGCTGTTAAAATCCTTTCTTGACTGATGCCTACATCATAGTGGCATGATCGTTCCAGTACTTTGAGCTGTGCGTTGATAAATTAATCAGCCACTTTTTTATTTTATATGTTAAAGTTTTGTTCAATGAACAACTAACCTTTAACCCATAACATTCCAGCCCTCTGCAACGAGGACCCCAACGGCAACGTGCCACTTGGCAAGTCCTGCAACCGCTACTGGCAGTGCCAAGGCGGCTACCCGCGGCTGCAGCGCTGCCCCGCGATGCTGGTGTTCGACCGCCGCTCGCTGCGGTGCGTGGTGCCTCCCACTGAAGAGTGTGACATCCCCACCACCACCGGACCACCACCAGAGGAGGAAGAACAGCGCCAAGCGCAACGGCAAGAGCAGGTTTGTTATTTAGATATTGACTAGACTTGGCAAGACTTGGCTAGTTTAAAAGCTGTCCTGTAATGCTGATCTTCGACCTCCACTTGCTGCGCTGCGTGGTGACGTGCCCACAACCACTGGATGTCCAGAGGAAAAAGAACAAAGCCAAGCACAGCGGCAGGAGCAGGTTTGATGTTCAGAGATAGACTTGTCAAGTTTATAGCTGCCCCAACCTGCTGGTATTTGAACGCTGCTCGTAAATATTTTAAATATAATTAGTATAGTAGGTATATTATAAGTAAAATATAAAAACGAACTGTGACACAGAAGTTGGGAGAATAATCTACAAAAACACATACAGATATACTTTTTATTTTAACTTAGAAAATTACTCTTTTAGAGTAAAAACAATCGTGTGAACATATTGTATTAACCCAGTATTTCATAATGCACCATAAAATAAAGCTGCAAGTGGATTGCACTTTGAATAAATTCCAACATCCAATACTGCGAAATGCAATATCATTGGGATAATTAAATTTTCTTCTCGTATTTTTCTGAACGAAGAATAAATCAAAAACAAATTACGAAAGGCGTGACTTTTTGATTCGTTTTTTATTAATATATGCAGAAGCGTAGTTTTGTTTTAAATTGTATTAGACCCAATAGAAATCCATGACGTAGATACTTACCAATTTCATTGTCTGAATAATCTAACAAGACATTTGAAATGTATACCTATATGCAGACCTATCGTGTCTGAATCAGAAATTACCTCTATCAGAGATTAAGATAATGAAAAGTGCCAGTGTAAAAATGAACAGAGACACTTTTACGACAGTGATAAATAAAATACATATAACAAAATGTTCAAAACGATTAAAAATAAATCGTCATAGGAGTAGAACAAGATCACAAATCAAAAATATCTAAGGAATACCAATAAAACCCGCCCACATCGTCAAAATAAGGTAGCGTTCCAAATCCGTCCAGCCAATTGAATATCCCTTAAAGCCCTTTTAAGGCACGTAATCTATTACGTATTAATGTTTTACGATTCCAGATATATTTCGTTAAGGACCCGAAGAGGATTTATTGTCCCTTTATATGTATAGTTCCCTTATCACAATGAATGTGGGTGATATCTTTATTAATGTTTATTGCTTTAATAGTATGTAGGTTCAACATGATTTTTTCATAGAACAAGTCAATAACTGCGTTAAAAACAACCGACTTCAAACTTGCACTTGCAACATTTACAAATACAGACAAAAATGCTCATAAAATAAAAACTACTGGGCCTATCCGAATAAAATTTTTATGGGACCAATTCGACACCATCCCGCATCGAACAAAAAAAGAATCACGTAAATCGGTTCAGAAACCACGGAGTAATCGGTGTACATATATAAAAAAAAACAAAAACATACCGGCCGAATTGATAACCTCCTCCTTTTTTTTGAAGTCGGTTAAAAACTGTACAATTTGAAAAGAAAAATGAGAAATTACACTTTCTCTCTTCTTGAGCTGTCTCCTTTTGATAACTAAATTGAAGACGACTTTACAAATGTCTAGTTTAATAATTTTTTTTATAAACAAAATAATCTTTAGTTCTTTTATTACATACTTCATGCCCGGTGTGTTGAAGCTAAGGAGTTTAATATCTATGGACTTCCCCAAAGATATATTAAAATTCTTACAAACAACGACTAACCTAAAGACTCAGGACAAACTCTTGAAACCAAAGACTGCAAAACTTGTCGAATACTTGAGAGTACTCTGTTAAAATTGTCGAGAGCTATAATGTGGGTCAAAAAATTTTAAACAGATAAATTATTTCGTAAAATATAGAGGTTTAGGAAAAGCTTGGCTCGTAAAGCTAGTTAATATTAGCTTTACGAGCTAGTTAATAGTATCTTTATACAAAGCAACTAAAACGGGTTTAAAACGTATTTAAATCATGTTTTAAACTCTTATTACAAAACATGTTTTACCGTTAAACCATAGACAAGGATGTCAAATGTTAAGTTTACTTTAAGTAAACTTTTCCTTATCTATTGCTAAGGACTAGTTTAATCCTCTGTATTAAAGTTAAAACATGACTTTATCGACTGGGCTTAAACCAGGTCTATTTAAGCTTTGAAGTGAAATTTTAGGCGCATTGAGAGTAAAATTTCAAGGTCACTTCATGGACTAAGGCGACGATTTTGGTATATTATATCTTGTCAAAGAAGTTTCAGTAATGACACGTGTGCTTGGCACACACGATCTTTCTTTTAATAATCCATACTAATATTATAAATGCGAAAGTAACTCTGTCTGTCTGTCTGTCTGTTACTCAATCACGCCTTAACTGCTGAACCAATTTGCATGAAATTTGGTATAGAGATATTTTGATACCCGAGAAAGGACATAGGATAGGTTTTATCCCGGAAATCCTACGGGAACGGGTTTTGCTTTGAAATCGCGGGTGAAGCCGCGGGCGGAAAGCTAGTTTAATTATATGTTTGTTTCTATTAAAATATCCTGAAAATAAATATTCATATAATATTTTTTTATATTTCAGAACCCGCACAAGTCCAACCGGCCAAGCAAGGAATACAACCTAGACGGCCAACGCCCGAGACCCAGAAACTAAAGATTATCCAAAGGCATCGTATTTATTGCCAAATCTAATTTAGACTTTAAATCTATCTTCAATAGATATAAAATACACGAGCAATAGAGTTGATTGAGATGTATTGAGAATGTGAGGTTATTGGTATCCCTTCTATTTTTAGACATCTTTATTTGTAAAAGAAATGAAGATATAATTGGCTATTTAATATTTATTATAAGACCAGATCAGGTATTATCTTACTTTGCTGATTACTTGGAAATTGATCGAGCCTAGATTTTTAAACACTCATACTACAATTTTCTCAATAAACAATTGTAAACCCTGAAATATCTTCAGTAGGAACATTCCAATGAACAATGCCTATTAAAAGACTTTTATAGCAAACTTTCTTTCATCTTGGAGATTAATAACGAAGTATGATACTCCAAAGGCTAAAGGGAAAAGTTTTATCGTTTCTCCCATCTTTACTTTCCAACTTCTCATATTCCATATGTTAATAAATTTCCCCACCCTTATTTGTTTAGGCGTTTTATCAACGTGCGTTTGAACCGCGGCGGTTTCATTTCCAAATAGTTCATAGATCAACAGTTTCATTTTAGAGACTGCATTTTTAAAGACATCATTTGGGGTCAAAACCTTTTTGAACCTTCATGGTTCTTTCAGCACTTTTAAAAGAAATACAAACACACATAAGTATTTATGAAATGTATCTAAGTTATTGATACGTTACATACACAAAAAAAAGACATTTCCAATGCTACTAATGAAAAAACCGCCGCGATTCAAACGTTCGTTCTTGAAACGAAAATGCTGTTTAGGCTATTTAGAGTATATGTAAATTATCTTCTTAATGATTTGTCAAAGAAATACTCAATTAACAGACATTATTCATTAGTTTAAGAGTAAGTTAATTTTAAGTTAAATAAAAGTACTTTATAAATTGATGATTGGTTGTTTTATTTTAGACTTAGTTTCTTATTATTTATTAACTTGACTAGCTTTGCTCCTGCGGCTTCGTTTGCGTGAATGTTAAGTATACATATCTCCTATTTCACTCCCTCAAGTTTATTGAAGTTAAACGACTTGCGCATTGAGAGTTAAATTTCAAGGTCGCGGCATGGTAATGCCGTCACGTCATAGAGTAAGGCGGCAATTTTGGTATCTTTGAATCTTGCCACGCTCTTCTTTTTTTTTTAAACAAGTAGTTCATATAGAAGTAAGTTTTGTTCTAAGGTCAAGACGTCTATCTTTGTACTAAATACCATCAAAACGATTCACTAGTTTAAGTGTGAAAGTCTAATAGACTGACAGAAATACGCTTCTTGCATATTATATATTAGTAGGCGGAAATTGACCTTAAAAAATTGTTTTTCGACTGAAAATCAAAAATATATACCTTCTAAAAGATGATTCCCACGCTAGTATCGATCTAAATTTGTTTTGCCATTATTTTTCACTTTTGTTACTATGGATACTATTTTGAAGGTATAATTATTAATTGCTTGTAAACAAAACATAATTAAATTGCGTTAATGGGGCATTAAGACGGGTCTGTTCTCTCTCGCTTATTCTTTATTAAATTTTGTTACTTACAAAGACTATGATTAAACCCGAATGGCCCCTGGGTTATTAAGTTTCTTCATTAACGAGTAATTTAATAAAAACTTTTTGTTGTCCTCTATCTAACCGGTAAAAAACACTACTAATATTAAAAATGCTAAAGTTTGTGAGGATGGATGTATGTATGTTTGTTACTCGTTCACGCAAATACTACACAACCAATTACAATGAAATTTAGCACACATATACAGGGTAACTTGGATTAACACATAGGACAGGTTTTATACCATGGGAAAGGGAACTATGCGGGATTTTCTATGAAAACAAGGGCGAAGCTCGCGGGCGGAAAGCTAGTTAAACAGTATTTAGATAACGTAAGAAAATTTGTATTATATCATGTTAATTTTTTACCTAACTACGATAGAGGGAGTGTAATGTTTTTGAATTTACATATTACCATCATTCTAAAACATTTAAGCAGTCATTATTTAGCTACAGACAGTTTTTTTTTAATCTTTGTTTAGAAACATGTTACATGTTCTTCCAATAAATTATTACAAAATAATATTATGGAAATATCACCTGAAAATGGTGAAAGTGAATTTTTTCAAGCCAACACACAACCAATATCACTTGAAACACAAAACTTCAGCCAAATAAGGGTTAACTTCTTTTTTTAGAATACTTCCTTAGAAACCGCCTGAAGGGTCATTTAGGCCTAAGTAGCAACGTAATGGTCTCCCGGGCCCTCTACGTTCACGGAATCAGATTAATGCTATAAGGGTAAAAGGAAATATCAAGGGCACTCTGAGACACGAAAACCGCTGAGACTGACGAATTGTAACGTTATCAGGATTATTTATAAGTAATGGTTTTTTAAAAAACTACTATGCGCTAGTCCTGCCTTCATTCTAGTAATTTTTCGTAAGATGTAGATTTGTAATTGAAGAAAAGTTTTCAAAATCGATCCAGTAGTTTTTGAGGTAAATGACACATATTATATTTTTGAATAAGGGTGATTATTTTTCCGACCCAAATATCGACCAATAGAATTGCACCATTCGACGTCACGTGGTACAACCTACATGGTATTATACTGATAATTTTTTGAAAATTTTCTCTGGTCGTTGACGTCAAACTGACAGGTTCAATTCAATTGTGAAATTATTGGCCGACATTTGGGACGGAAAAATAATCTGCCGAATACCACACGAGCTTCAAAATTATCTGGCATTTCCCTCAAGGTTCCCTGCAAACAAATAAAGTCGTCAAGTTTTTCAGGAAAAATCACTCACGCTTCGCGCTCGTGATTTTTTAACCTTGACTCCTTCATTTGTTTGCAACGAACCTATCGGAAAATACCCGATAATTTTGAAGCTCTTGTGGTATTATAAGTGAAAACTTGACGTCTTATATAAAGTTACGATATTAGACTAAAGTTTAATATATTTTAAACAATATTAGTTTTTCCTGATAAGATCAGTTGTAAATAATTTCGAAGAACATCCCATTAATCTCGTTCGTTTTCATGTATGGCTTATGAATGAATTTTAATTTTAGGTTGCATTTTAAACATTTGTAGTAGTGAGCATAATTATTACGCTCACTACTACAAATGTTGTATACAATTTTATTTGACAATTTAATTCTCTTATACTGCAATTATACATTATTAATTGAACTGTAAGTTAATTGGTATAGTACGTCACTTCTAAGTCGAGGGAGTTTTGTTTAAATTAAGCCAACAATTTAAGGTAATTCAGTCAAAAGAAAACGAAGCATTCGAAGTGATCAAAAGTTACAAGTAGCAATAGATACGATAGTAAATTAATTACAATGTACAAAAATTTCATTTTATTCCTACTTTTTGGTCCTTGGGTCGCAGAAGGTAAGGCATATTTTCATTTGTAATTTTATGATTTATATTAATAATATAGTTATATCTTATGAATGCATAATATGATAAACATAATAAAATAGAAATAAAAATTAAAGACTTTAACGAATTTTAAACGCGATTTATTCATTACTAGCGATCTGCCCCGGCTTCGCCCGTGGTACATAGTTCAAGGTATAAAGGTAGCCTATGTTCTTTCTCAGGGCCTAAAGATTGGCTGTGCCAAATTTCATCAAAATCGATCCAGTAGTTTATGCGTGAAAACCATACATACATACATATACATAATTACAAACCTTTCCTCTTTATAATATTAGGTACTATAGATATTATTTTCCCGACGTTTCGCAAATTTTGCAGCGAGCATCGGGAAAATAATATCTATATAATGGACGTATAAAAAAAGACGGACGGTATATCGCCTAAACATTGAGTGAAGCCTAGTAATGGCGGCGAAACATCCATGTGTGTGTGCCATGTTGCCATGGCAACAGCTGTCCTGATGACAATGGCGGCTGTATTTTTTTCTATAAATTTTGCCGTAATAATTTTGTCATTAAAACATAAAAGAAATAACTTGCTTCCCTGTGGAATGTAATCCCTTGTTTTGTTATTTAAAATTGTACTGTTGCGACACCATTTAACCACGCAAGACGGCATTTTAAATATTTTTTGTGATACAGTGACGCAGTTAATCAGTCGGTAGTTCACGACGTAATGGCGGCCGACTAGCTTACTATGGTGAGAGTGTGTGCGTGTTTATTGTCTTGACACGATCGCTAGCTTACTATGGTGGCTTCACGTTGTTTGTTCGTAATACGGCGTCCGTCTTTTTTTATACGTCCATGATCTATATACAGAGTGTCCCAAAAAGTAGTGATGAACGGAAGCTGGGAGGTAGAGGACCTAGAGAGCTATCCGAATCACCCCCATGTATGTTATGCGATTTTTCGTATTTTCGGAGTTATGACATTTTTTTTCAATTTTTCATCTATCGCTGAGTACGATGAGATTTTTATTTATGGTGACGTGACTTATTGCGCTAGATGCTTGATTTTTTTTTGTGTGGTAAGCTGAAAGATAGGCCAATTCAGTATGGTAACATTTACTATCGTTAGATCTTCGAATGGAATAAAAAAAGAATTAAATGCCAAGAAAGATAAAATTACCCAGTATGTTCACAACTTCAAGGGCCCATAAAAAAATAAAATCACATAAAAAAAGTTTTCCATTTGGCTTTTAAAAACTCGCTCTATCTATCAGGTAGCTACCCTAAAAATTTCATTTTATTATTCAGAAGGCTTCAATCGAAAAATTGAAATCTAAATGTGGTAAGTGCAAAAATTTTATTAACATGATGATCATTAAAACCAAATTAAAACCCATAAATAGGTGTTTAATTACCAGAAATTTTTAAAATAACCCCGCTGTTGCTCAATGCAAGTGCGACATCACCGTAAAAAGTTGTCTTTTAAATGTCTGAATGCCCTTTTATCATTTTTAATGGTTTCTTCTGCTACTATGAATTTCCGGGTTATTTCGTCCAAATTGTAGCATTCTCTCAAGTAGCCGAGGTCTTTTTAGTATCCCCATTGAAACAAATCAATGGGGTTTAGGTCGAGGGACCGTGCAGGCCAGGCTTTAAGGCAGGCGTCACCAGCGCATGCGCAGGCTGCAACGACCAATCCATCTTTCAGGGTATCTTTGCCCTTTAGCCTGGCCTCGACGGTCCCCGGACATAAACCCTATTGATTTTTTTCCGTGGGGATACTACAAAGACGAGAGACTGCCACAATTTGAACGAAATAACCTGGAAATTCATAGTAGCAGAAGAAACCATTAAAAATGATAAAAGGGCATTCAGACATTTAAAAGACAACTTTTTACGGTGATGTCGCACTTGCACTGAGCAATAGCGGGGTCATTTTAAAAATTTCTGGTAATTAAACACCTTGTTATTGGTTTTAATTTGTTTTTATTAATCATCATGTTAATTCAATTTTTGCACTTACCTCATTTAGATTTCAATTTTTCGATTGAAGCCTTCTGAATAATAAAATGAAATTTTCAGGGTAGCTACCTGATAGATAGAGCAAGTTTTTAAAAGCCAAATGGAAAACTTTTTTTATGTGATTTTATTTTTTTACGGGCCCTTGAAGTGGAGAACATACTGGGTAATTTTATCTTTCTTGGCATTTTAATTCTTTTTTTTATTCCATTCAAAGATCTAACGATAGTAAATGTTACCATACTGAATTGGCCTATCTTTCAGCTTAGCACACAAAAAAAATCAAGCACCTTCCGCAATAATTGACGTCACCATGAGTGAAAATATCACCGTACTCGGCGATAGGTGAAAAATTGAAAAAAACGTCATAACTCCGAAAATACGAAAAATCGCATAACATACATGGGGGTGATTCGGATAGCCCTTTAGGTCCTCTACCTCCCAGCTTCCGTTCATCACTACTTTTTGGGACACCCTGTATATAAAAGAAAGTCGTGTATGTTCCAACACTTATAACTCGAGATCTGCAGAACCAATTTTCATGGTTTTAGATTTTTTGGATTTGTCTCCGCCCAGAATAGCAGAATAAATCCTAAAAACAACAAAAACTAGACCAATAAATATTTTCCAAAAATTTTGATTTTCGTACATGTCAATCATTAGTTAGTTAGTAGGCAGTATTGTGTCTAATTCCGGTGGAACTGAAGAGGACATCACTTCTAGAATCGCCAAAGCTAGGGCAACCTTCGCGCAGCTGCGACCCATATGGAAATCAGAGAAACTAACGCGTGGAGTGAAATTTAGAATATTTCGCTCCAACGTAAAGAGTGTCCTCTTATATGGGAGTGAAACGTGGAGGGTGACCAAAGATATCACGCATAGAATCCAGGTCTTCGTCAACAGATGCCTCCGCCAAATACTGCGAATCCACTGGCCAGACAAGATATCCAACGACAATCTGTTGGAACGCTGCCATGAAACTCCTATATCCCGTCAAATCTTACGTCGAAAATGGACTTGGATCGGCCACACCCTCAGAAGGAATACTTCACATATACCTAGGCAAGCCCTGGAATGGACTCCGCAAGGGAAAAGGAAGCGTGGCCGTCCAAGACAATCCTGGCGACGCTCGGTGGCGGCGGAGGCTAGGGCGATCGGGTTGACGTGGCAGGAGGTGAAGAGCGTAGCCCAAGACAGAACGCGATGGCGGCGCACTGTAGACGCCCTCTGCCCCACATAGGGGCCACAGGACATTAAGTCAAGTAAGTCAAGTCAATCATTAGTTGTCAATCCTGTCAAATTCGGTAAATATTGTTTGACATTCATGCGTACAAAAATTTATTTTGTGTAAAATAATTAAAAAGAAAAAAGGGTGAATAAACTATTGTCTGTATTTTTTTTAAATCAATTATTGAAAAGTGCAATTAAAGTGTTTACGCATGCTTTCAAAAATTGATTAGGTATTTTTGGTGGGGAAACTAACCAAGAAGGTTAGTTCGAATAAAAATGTAAAAATTCTGACAATAATAATTATTCGTTGCGATTACGTCGACTGCGTCAACAATATTGAGTAGCGTGCGTAGCTAAATTGCGTTTTGAAGATTACATCCATTTATGCGATGCAATTAGCACAGAAGAAGATGCAGAAAATGTTGAGGCGGTACAAAGTTCGCCGGGACAGCTAGTAATGAAAGAAATCGCATTTAAAATCCATTAAAATTTTTAAAATCTAGAAATAAAAGTTCCATAGAAACCGAAACATATAAAATTAGTATGTTAATACAAGAGAGTAACATTGTTTAACAATGGTTAACAGAAAACCTTCCACAAGCTAGAATGCAAAAATACAGACTATAACACTAATTCCCTTACTGATTGTTGCTAAGAAATAGTTTTAATAGGGGTTAAATAAAAAATTTAAATTACAGCAGGAGCTTTTCAAACACCAAGTGATCTAGTAGGTTTAGACGACGCACCAGAAGGAGCTATTCCATCTCAAGTATCATTGAGGAAGAACAATATCTCCGCTGAGTCCCACTTCTGTGGCGCCACCATCATCAGACCGACTTGGGTAGTGACAGCTGCGCATTGCACAGTCAAGTAAAGTATTATTATAAATACTTTTTATGAGACATCATTTTAGTTACGACGGTTCTATTATTTTTTAACCGTGCTATAGTTTTATGGTAACCGCTTTCGGCTCATCACTACATAGTATAAAACAAAGTCGCTTTCTTTGTCCCTATGTCCCTTTGTATGCTTAAATCTTTAAAACTACGCAATGGATTTTGATGCGGTTTTTTTAATAGATAGAGTGATTCAAGAGGAAGGTTTTACCGTTTTAGTATATAATTTATTAGGTTTTAGACAAAGCGGGCGAGGCCGCGGGCGGTAAGCTAGTTTAGAATAAAAGTCAGGCCAAATTTTTGCAATAGTTTTATGGCAACCGCTTTCGGCTCATTTAATAGCTAGAATAAAAGTGAGGTCAAATTTTAACAAGACTTAGAAATGAAAGATTTGATAGTTCCAGTATCTCTTAACATTTCAAAAAACGCATCAAGTTATAAAAGAGACCCCCTTAGAGCTACATCACATATTAATTATTAACCCAGTATATCACTAGAATACAGCGAATGTAACCATTTTTTACTCAATAGTATGGCTTAATCATATAATTATAAAATAAATTAACACAGGAATTAACATGTACAATAGAAGTTTATAAATTAACATTTAAATTGTTTCCACTTGCAATAAGAAAAGACAATTATGGCGGATAAATACATGTTTATAAAGGATTTTTTATATGTACAGGAAAATTTTGAGTAATTTTCAGATATCAAGTTTTTTTACAGTCTCCGTGCCGCAGAAATAAAGGTGGTTGTTGGAACCAACAAACTGTCGTCAGGTGGTGATATATATTCTGTGAAACAAATAATAAACCACCCGAATTTTAGTTACACAACTTACGTAAATGATATCGCTCTTCTTGAAGTAGCTGAAGAGATTCGATACTACTCTAAAGTGGCTCCCATGGCCTTGCCTGATGAGGATACTCCTGCTAACACAACCTGCGTAATTTCAGGATGGGGATTTACAGATGTACGTTATGTTTAGTATCGTTATCTTACCTATAATAAAAGTTATACGCCAAATGTGTTGGTAAGCGCAAAACTCGAAAACGGCTGAACCGATTGAGTTAATATTCCTTGGAGTACAAGGATGGTTCTTATGGAGAGAAAAAGTAAACATCTAGACCGCTAGTTCTCCATAAAACTTTGCTATCACCAGGAGAGAGATTTTGGAATATTTATTTAGGAACCAACAGGATCACATTCAAAGACTTTTTTGATCATTTGAACGTAAAGTATCTAATCTGTGGTATTACAGTTTAGGTATTTGGCAAACTTTACATTAATGCTGCGAGCTTGAACATGAAAATAATAATAATTGACTGCCAATTTTACTGTGTTGTAATATTTTAGGATGATCTAACAAGACCTAATAATCTCGAAATGCTTTCTGTAAAAACCATATCGGTGCAAATGTGTCAACAAAAGTTAAGATATTATGAAGATATAGATCCTATTACACAAAAACAAATTTGTACTGAAGGAAAACGTGAACGTGATAGCGAAGGATGTTCAGTGAGTATAGAAATAATAATTAACAATAATGCATATTTTTTTTATTAAAAACAAATTTTAACAAAAAATTTAACCCCACGTTATACTTTTTGCATTTTGTCAATCTCTATATTTTATTTCCGCAGCATCGGAATTATTTCTTTTCATTTTGATGACAAATTCAAGATCAAAATATGAGTTTTGGAACACAAGAATCCCAATTATTGTCATCAAAAGAACTATAATTGCCAAATCGCGATCGCATACTTATATACAGGGTGTCCCACTATTGGTATACTAAGCGCGAAAGGGGTTGTAGTTTTGCATACACTGATCACGTTAAAACTAGTTAAACAACAAAATTAAGTCAAAAAAAATCCTATTTTTTTTCTCCAAATCCATGTTTTCTTCTCTAGCTTCGCGCAGCCGGCATATGGCTTTGCTAATGTGAGCATTTTGTCTATGAAAACATAATCTTAAACGATAGCTCACGTGCGGGTGGCAAATTAGGGCGGGTTGCTTGTTAGGGGTGTACACACAGAGTTTTAAGAATTCATCTATTTGAAAAAAAAATGCGTCTGGAATTTTATAAGTATTTTTTACGTACTCAGCATATGCAAAACTATCCTTTGAGCTTAGTATACCAACGGTGGGACACCCTGTATATAGTACTAGCAATGCCCTGCGGTTTCACCCGCATAGATAGCGATATCGTGACAGTGAAAAGTCTACTATAGGTCGGACTATAGGTTTAATTTTTAATCATATGAAAATCACCTTCACCCTATCCCGCACTACGCCTGCTCATTGTATTAAACAGTATACCTACTATTTTCTGTAGATTGACACCAAAGAGGATATTATAATCACTACGGATTGACACTTTTAAAAATTCGTTATATCTTTTGAATGGAATATCCATTTTTTTTAATTTAAAAAGTATTTTGCTAGTATTGAAACAGTCTATAATAAAACATCATTTAATGGTATAAGGATTAATATATGTGTATGGATAAGATGCCGCCTCCTTGGTACAGTGGTTGACGCGTGAGCGTAGAACCGAGGGGTCCTGGGTTCGATTCCCGGTGGAGACGAAGAAAAAAAAATGTCTCGGTCTGGCAGGACACAGAAGGCTGATCACCTTCTTGTCTCTAAAGAAATTCGATCAGTGAAACAGATGTGTAATGCATCTGCCCCTTACCCCACTAGGGGACATTGGACTTCACTTATGGATAAGATGGTTTGATTACTGTCGGCACTTCTATTTAAGTACTTTGAAAACGTAAAAAAGTTGTTGTAGTAACATAACTACTGAAGATGGACATATGGTATCGCGGACTTTCTTGTAGGTATTGATCCATTCTATAATACCGTAGAACCACGGACATATATCAAGATAGACTAAGCGAGTGTATGTACTTCCCGTGTCCAAACTACGATTATGAAACTTACTTGACGCTGGCCTACACTCAGTCCGCGCTTGCAGTTCGCCAAGGAAAGACGTGAAGCTGAATAAAGTAAAATGCCGAATTACGCCGTTATAAACTGTAGAAACTCCACAGCTGTGAGTGGCCGAGTTAGCAGAGATGTTTCCTTCCACCGGTAAGTAATTTTCTAATCAGAATATGCACTATTTATTTTAAAATCAAATAAAGAATATCTGTGGAAAACGATCGTGACAAACACGGATACCAAATCATACGAAATGATTCGGAATACATTGCGGCTTTTACTTGGCACGGTAAAGATCGCGTCGTATGATAACAAGCAATGAATAGCGTCTTCTCATTTTTCTGTTCTCATTTTTCTGTCCAATTTTGTGGTTAGTGATGTTCATTTGATGCAACAGTTCTCGATTCTAATCGATTTTATAATCGAACAGATAAATGATAATTTGAAGGAGCAATTTTTCAGAAAAAAAGGCATAGATTTTTTTTGTCATTTAATACGACTTGACCTAGAACTTTTAAGTATTTTAATACAAAGGTACTAATAATAAATATTATGACATGGACGCCATTAGTTAAAGTGTCATCTTGGGAGTTTTTTAAGAAAACTCCTTATTGCTTAGACTATGTTTGTTTTTTCAGTTTTCCAAGTAACCCGAACATAAAAGGAAAATGGATCGATGCAACGGGACATAAAGATTGATTGATTGACAGTTTCATTACTTTCTTTCGATGGCCTCTCTAGTACGTAGTACATGGTAACTCAATGGGCATATGTAAGAAAAAGCTAAAACACATTAGTTTACTTGTTAGAATATTAAAAGGTTTATAACTTTATTTTATCATCCCTCTGTCTATGGTAATTATCATTTTTCTGTCTTGAATCGATTTAGTAATCGATTACGATTCATTTATTTGACTACCTCTTAGACATAGATCTAGTTTGATCTGATTTCTTTCGATTTACTTCGATGGGATAGGACGATACTAGAATCGCCGCGCGAGTGGCGGCCTAATCGATTTAGCGTAAAATGAAATTAACATCACTAAAAAGCGCTCGTGACGTCATAACGCGTCAAGGTCAGTACAAAAAATATGACACGCTTGGTTTTCATACAGATCGCGGTACTTGCGTTGTCTACTTATATATACATGTCTGTGCGTAGAACATTTTTTTGTTCTATCCTCAATAGATTCCGCAGCACACGCGATGACAGAATTTTTATTAAGGAATTTTTTACACCTTGGGTTACATTATTGCATTTTTGGTAAGGATCTCTAATTTTTTTGATAATGCAATATAGCTTATGTTGCTCAGTGAAGATGCAGCTTTCAAATGGTGAAAGAATTTTTGAAATCGGTCCAGTAGTTTATGCGTGAAAACCATACATACATACTTACATAATTACAAACCTTTCCTCTTTATAATATTAGTATAGATATAATTGCATATTTTACTTGCAGATGTTGAGTATCATCGTGTCTCTATAGATCAATAAATGCAACGTTTTTGTAACGGTTCATTAAGACCAAACGAATATAGAGCCAGATAATTATTTCGTGATCTTTTAGTTTAGATGAAAACTCGTATTCAGTTTTGTTCAGTACATTCAACATTGCATAGAATCTTTTCTAACGCACTAATAACAACGAAAGAATGCTCTATGCCTGTTTACACTAAATAATATGACATGGAGGGGTTAGAATGCGCATTCGCTCGTTTGATCTAAAGCACCGTAGTAGAACATTTGCTCATTTAACTATGGATTGTTATTTCAGGGTGATACCGGTGCTCCATTAGCATGTGATGGAAAGCTTGTCGGCGTCGTCTCCTGGGGTCTAGGCTGCGCTTCTAGTTACCCGGAGGTAAATACAAGAGTGTTCGCCTACCTGGATTGGATTTTGGGCATAGTGGACTCAAATTAATAATATTTTGTTTCTTTATTGAGCTCTTGTGGTATTATTAACCTTTGTGGTTTTATATTCAGTTGTTGTATTCACGGGAGTATTCTTACCGGGATTGGATTTTGGGGATAATGTATTTTTACCTTATTTACTTGTGAAACACAAATATTTTTTGTTTGTTGATACAAGAATAAATTATTTCTTTCCTTCTTTCTTTTGGTAGTCTATTATTAACGTTTTTTGTTTTATTTTTTAGTTGTTTATACATTATTATTATCAGTTTGTCGTTGATGAATTAAATGTTTACTGAGCAAAAGTGCAGTTTCTTTAAAAACCTGAACCACCCTGAACTGTTAATAGTTACTTGTAAGGTTACAAATCGTTTGTTGGAAGTCGCAGACACGAATGTGATAATTCTAATGAACTTCATCAATACAATTAGTGTTTAAGATGAGTTTAATGTCTTTAACAGTATGTATACAGTTGAACCTTGATAACTTAAACCTCGATAACATAAAAACCTCTGTAACTTCACAAAATAATATGTTCCCTTCCCATCAGAGCCCAAAACCTCTTTAACTTAAAATACGCAACCTCTATAACTTAAATAAATAATCTCTGTATTGGCCCTCAATAACTTAAAAAAATGTTTCCACAACCTCTATTACATAAAATTTTTTGTCAATGAGTCATTTTGAAAGAGTGTCAAAACAAAAGGTTTCGGTATTTATTGCTTGCACGTGTTTACTATGTATTGTTAACGTAAACAATACATTACCTATTGTTTGCTTTATCGAAATTCTTCAAAGCTTTGCGGCGTTTAGCTTTATGACAACGACTTACTTGCATCATAAGTTTTTGATCGTTGTCCTGGAAACATCACTTTACTTACTGTGTGATAAAACTGGCTTAAAATTATTCCAAAAAGAAAACTAACAACACTCACCTACGCTGATAAATTAAAAGCTATAGAAGCAGTGAAAAATGGATAGACCCTTGATAACTTAAAACCTCTATAACTTAAAATATTTTGTGTTTCCCTTGGACTTTAACTTATCGAGGTTCTACTGTATTAAATATATATTTTATCATGAATATGATTTATTAAATTATATGCTACAGAAGCTTTACAACTACAAAAAGAAATAATCATGTTATTATTTTTTACCCTACTACGGCATCATGAACATTTATCTCTACATAGTGGAATATTGCATACTTCAGAATAGTATTTACAAGGCATCTTGGTAGAGTCTACTGTGTCCATTTTCTTGCAACTACATTAGCAACTTTATTCAGTTCAGTATTCTGAAAATCTTGTTTTATACTTTTTCATCGCCGTTTTTGTCGAAGTTGGGTTTTTTTTTTACTTTTTTGAATAATTAACAAGATTGTTATTCCAAAAATACATGACTTTACAAGCTAACTGATAAGGGAATGTATTTTTGTTGTACTTGATATTTTTCGATAAAAATATAATTTATTTTTCTTTTTTTATCTAAACGAACCAAATTGATAAAGACTCTTCGACATTACAATTAATTTATCTCGTCTATAACTATTTGTGATAATTAATAAAATTAAGATGCAGACCACATCATTGGTACAGTGGTTGACGCGTGAGCGTAGAACCGAGGGGTCCTGGGTTCGATTCCCGGTGGAGACGAAGAAAAAAATGTATCGGTCTGACAAAACACAGAAAGCTGTTCACCTACTTGGCCCTAATGAAAATCGATCAGTGAAACAGATGTATTAATAATGCATCTGCCCCTTACCCCAATGCAAGGGACTTCACAATCAATTTAATTTTTCATTAAATACCTACCGAAAGAGTAAGATGATCCTCTTGAGTCTTGATGCGAAAAGCTGTCATTTTTATCGCAAAATCTTACCGACAATGAAGAGGACCTCAGAGTTCACAATAGTACAGAAATACATAAATGAGTTGTATAGTAAAAAGTAAAAAAAAAGTAAAACCCAACTTCGACAAAAACGGCGATGAAAAAGTATAAAACAAGATTTTCAGAATACTAAATTGAACAAAGTTGCTAAAGTAAATGGACACAGTAGACTCTACCAAGATGCCTTCGTCGTAAATTGACAATAATGTCATACAATACTATTCTATATAGAGACTAGCGGCCCGCCCCGGCTTCGCCCGTGGTACATATGAAAAATAGATGTTGGCCGATTCTCAGACTTACCCAATATGCACAGAAAATTTCATGAGAATCGGTCCACCCGTTTCGGAGGAGTATGCAGACTAACATTGTGACACGAGAATTTTATATATAAGAAGATAAATTTTCATGTTTGGAAAACCGCAGTCACACGTTGTCAAAGTGCTACGGTAGATAGGTTACGTGTGACTAGTGACTACGCCTGCTAATAATTCTCCAGACAAAACAACAACTAAAAAAAAGTGTTTAAAATTAATAAAACCCCATTATAATATTTTCTATTAAAACTTTGCGTTTTTACGTTTTATAAAAAACTTTAATTAAACTTTCTATTTCCGTAGGTCAAAAAGTACGTCGTTTTTCAATAGAACAGGACTAAATAATTGGCTATTTTCTTTATATTAAGGGCGTTTACACAAAAATACATAAATTAAAAATATAATATTTAAAAATGTTAAGTATGGCTCGTTGGACAAAAATGTTATGATTGCGTATTATTGTAAAAATTTGGCGACTATGAAAAAAATCTAATTTAGTTGCAAAATTGTAAGCATGTCGATTTGAAGAGTCTTTAAACAGCAGTTTGTAACCCAGACTTTTTATAGCAATATTATTTCCAGTGTAAGAAAGAGATGGCGTCACGTTGCATTTATATCAAACGAACATAGAGCTAGAGCAAGAGAAAGAGCATTCGTTCATGATCTTTTAGTGTAAACGAAAGGTATTCTGTGTTGTTCAATATATTATATTGCATAGAATCTTTTAGGAAGAACAACATACGAATGCTCCATAATACTAGGCCTACACTCAAAGAATTTGACATAGTGGGGTTAGAATGAGCATTCGCTCGTTTGACGTAGGTAAATGCACTGGACGACCGTACGTCGTCGTCGTACCATTACTTGTAACTTATAAAATATGAAAATTTAAAAAATATGGAGCTTTTAATTATTTAGTCTAGATTCTTCTTGATTATTATAAGAAAGTAAAAATAAACATAGATTTTACCATTCGTACCTTATTCCAGCTCCGCTTCGATTAGTCCGAATAATAAGATTTTTGTTAATCAATCCAGTAACTAGATTTCAGTTAATTCCTTACAAATATTTTTTAATTAAAATATACATTCTACTGTTATGTGTATAAAATTAATATAACTAAAAAAAATTGAGTTGAATAAGTTTTAAGCTATTGTATAGCTTCTATCGCGGGCCTTGAGCGCGGGGACCGAATCCAGAAATTCCGTAACGAAAAAACCTCACTCCGACGGGCGCGGAGGTGTGGCTTGAAGGCATAGCATGCAGCTTTACCGCGGCAGTCCCCGAGTGCCACACGTCTTTTTTAATACTTCTGTTAGACGCCACAGTGTGTAATCATCTTTATTTGGAAAATATTCTATATATTAATCGAAAATATATCACAAATTTATAAGTACAACATTAAACAAACTTATTACAACATGTTGAAGGAATGCGCGTTTGTATTACTGTTAGTGGCTTGGTTTGTGCAGGGTAAGTTTTTGTTCTTTTTAATATCTTTTTTCTTTTATATCAATGCACATACTTTCCTTCTGCGGCTTTTGTCAAGACGGGGGCCGCGGGACTTTGGTTACGAGTCCACAATCGAATTCATCTTCTCCTAATCCCTACACTAACAAATCTGCCAATTGCGTCATCTGAGAAACGCCCGCCCGCACACACGCTACGGTACACCTGTACAGGTATACCACAGGTCCCCCTGTACACGTAAACCACAGGTATACCTGCGCAGGTAGACCGTTACCTGTGTAGGATTAGACCTGTGCAGTTCTTTGAATCTGTATAAGCGACTCGAGCATGATCAACGATCAATTCTATCGAGTGCCACCGTACGGTATACTTTAACGTCCCCACGTCAGGTGACCTGCTCAGGCATCCCTGTACCTTAATCCTTTACGGTAGACCCCAGCATGTACGGTTGATATTAAAAAAAGACGTGTGGCACTCGGGGACTGCCGCGGTAAAGCTATTGCATGCTATGCCTTCAAGCCACACCTCCACGCCCGTCGGAGTGGGGAGCGTGAGGTTTTTCGTTACTAAATTTCTGGATTCGGTCCCCGCGCTTAAGGCCCGCGATAGAAGCTATGCAATAGCTTAAAATATAAAAATATATTTATTGAGTACAAAAATTAATACAGTACAGTACAAAAATTAGTACAGTGTGGCTCTGTCTTCCTAGCTAGGAAAATCCTGTGTTATGGAAGACAGTTACTTCCCAGAGAGCATGTTTACAACATTAAAATGTAACATTTCAATGGACTATTAAGACCTGTCGTAAATTTTTAACGTTTACAGGTTCGTTCGAAGCGTCTAATCTTGCCACGAGAATAATAGGAGGTGAAGACGCGGAAGAAGGTGCTTTTCCGTATCAAGTATCCTTAAGGCTAACTTCTGCGGTCAACGAACACCACTGTGGTGGAACACTTATCAGACCGACATTCGTGCTCTCAGCTGCCCATTGCACATACGGGTAATGTTTTTTTTTTTTATTATATTATTACTCACTGCCCGCAGCTATGTCCGCGTTGTCCAAAACATAATGCCCGCCAGACTTTCTCCTGTCTTCGCGAGAACTTTAAATAGCCGTTATGTTTTCTTAATTACTGGCTTTTTTGTGTTTTCGTTCCATAAGAACCTACCTAGTGCAAACCTTTCAAACAAAAACGTAAAAAAATTGCCGAATTAGTTGAGCCGTTCTCGAGTTTTACGCTGAGAAACTCGTTTAGCGTCATTTTTATCATATAGAAATCATATTCACGCAAAATAAACTATTGACGGCGATTAACAGAATCATTTATAGCATACAACAACTGTATCATTTACATCTATACTAATATTATAAAGCTGAAGAGTTTGTTTATTTGTTTGTTTGAACGCGCTAATCTCAGGAACTACTGGTCTGATTTGAAAAATTATTTCGGTGTTAGATAGTCCATTTATCGAGGAAGGAGGAATTCATCACGCTAAGACCAACCGGAGCGGAGCAATGCGGGTGAAACCGCGGCGAACAGCTAGTATAGTCCGCCCCGGCTTCGCCCGTGGTACCTACATGTTTAAACTATCCTATCTATCAAGTTGGATCGAACTACACATGGTGTGCGAATTTTATTATAATCGGTTAAGTGATTTAGGAGTCCATTGAGGACAAACATTGTGACACGAGATTTATAAATATTAAGATGTAATAATAATAGAACATTTTGTTCTCTCTTATAGACTACCAGCTAATCGGGTATTAGTGGTCGTAGGTACCAACACAATTTCATCAGGTGGTACGATGTATAACGTTATTAATGTTATAAACCATGAGAATTATGATAGAAGGACTGTACTCAACGATATTTCGATTCTCCAAACAACTGAAATAAGCTTCAACTCCAAAGTAGCTCCTTTACCTTTGACGAATGAGCCTACTCCAGATGGGACTCCGAGCATATTAACAGGATGGGGTTGGACAAAGGTAAGTATTTAGTTTATTATCAAAATATAATCATCCAAATTTTGAACGCATCAGTATCAGGCGTGTGCCTTGTACCTTCTTCGTATTAAAATTTATGAAATTATTGATAGAAATTAATGATTCAAATTAAAAAAAAACTTGTACCTAAATTTCCACACATATTTGCTTTCCTATCGAGCATAAAATAATTTGGTATATAGCTTCTTGGTTAGCCTATTTTTCTTGCAAGTTAGTTTTTAAATACCAATTAATCATTATTAGCGAAGCGATTCGAATTGTAATTCTTAATGTTATAGGCAAAGAGTATATTTTGCAATATAACATTACTTTATTAAGATAATTAAGTTCTTGATCAAATATTACAAATGAATAATGGATATTTTATGTTTCAGCCAAATCGAAGCGGGAAAACTGATAAACTGAAAGTTCTTTACGTAAATACCTTTCCGATACAAGAATGCATAGATATTTTAAAGAAAGCATATCCTAGACAGCCAGTAACAACAAATCACGTTTGCGCTTTCTATAAAAACGGAACCGGTGCATGTACAGTTAGTAATGTATTATAAATAAATAAATCTAATATCTAATATCACTACATAGTATAAAACAAAGTCGCTTTCCCTGTCCCTATGTCCCTATGTCCCTATGTCCCTTTGTACGCTTAAATCTTTGAAACTACGCAACGGATTTTGATGCGGTTTTTTTTAATAGATAGAGTGATTCAAGAGGAAGGTTTATATGTATAATAAGATCCATTAAGTAGTGGAGAAGTACTGTTATTTTTGAGGTTTCTAATGTGATGTCGTAAAAAATTACATTTATTCCGCTTACATTGCAAACGCAGGCTGAACCCTACGAGTTTTATCAAAATAATGTACTAAGTATTATACACATTGAAAAGGTCTACAGAAAAGTCCGCGATGGTATATGTCTATCTCTTATGGATAACCCACAATAACTTTTTTTTGTCATTTACTTTTTACGACAAATAATGGCTAATTTTCGAAGCGATTTTAACCAATACAGCATTAATCCTTAAGCAATTAAATACCATGGATACATTGTTCATTTAATATAGATCTATATGGCCCTTTACACCGCATGATTTAAGTGAATATTTTCGAAGATATTACAGATTTAAAAATTGCGGGACGTAGCGTTTGCGGCCGCCCGGCTATGTATTTTATACCCGTGCGAATTGCGATGCCGGAGCGGGCCGCTATATTTTTATACCTATACAACGTTCACAATTTTTCTGTAGTGTATTTAGTATCAGCATTGCACCCGTGCGAAGCCGGGGCGGGTCGCTAGTATATTATAAAGGCGAAAGTTTATAAGGATGTATGGATGTATGTTACTCTTTCACGTAAAAACTACTGAACCGATTACAATGAAATTTAGCACACATATAGAGGGTAACTTGGATTAACACATAGGATAGTTTTTATCCCAGAAATCCCACGGGAACGGGAACTATGCGGGTTTTCCTTTGCAAACGCGGGCGAAGCCGCGGGCGGAAATCTAGTAACTAAATACTTCGGAACAATATTCACACACGGCACGATCTGATCCCATACAAAGCTTTCGCTTGTTTTATGGACACCAGATGGCTGATAAACATACATATAGATATAATTTCAAATAAATACTTATATAGATAACTAGCGGTCCGCCCCGGCTTCGCCCGTGGTTCATATTTACGTTTTCTCTACATAAGAACCATCCTCGTACTTCGAGGAATATAATAAAAAAAAGAATTATCGAAATCGGTCCACCGGTTCTCGAGTTATGCGCTTACCAACACATTTTGCGATTCATTTTTATATATAAGAGAAGATTAACATCCATCACCCGCCACAGCAATCGAATTTATTCTATTCTTTCAGTTTTATGTGTCTGAGGGTCACGGGTGGCTGAATTGGTCAGGCATCCGCCCCGAAATGGCGCGAAAGGATGCGGGTTCGAGTCCCGCCTCGTGATCGAATTTTTTCTATTCTTTATCAAACCTGTTTCAGTATGATTCTGGTGGTCCATTGGCGGCTGATAATAAGCTGATCGGCATCGTATCCTGGGGAGTGCCATGTGCACGGGGATATCCAGATGTATACACAAGCGTATACAAGTATCATGACTGGATAGAAGATCACATTGGTTCAGCATAGTGGAGAGCTTTTTGACGAGGGCGTTACTATGATGTCTTAAAGCAGTATTAAATCCATCATATTCGTCACACTAGAAATAATATTTCTGATATTATGACAACCTCCCTGAATTACAAGTGGCTGAGGCATCAGCTTATTACGCCCAATTTGTAATTAAGAAAAATTCATATCTATTTGCATGTATCTAAAGAAAATAAACGTTAATTTCAAAAAAAGTTTATATCAATCATTTCCCATATATTTATCTAAAGCCTGATAATTATTTTATTACTAAGAAATAAATGTTACTGTACAAAATATACCGGCCGAATTGATAACCTCCTACTTTTTTGAAGTCGGTTAAAAATGATGGGTCATGCGTGTCACGTTGTGGTCAACATTTAGGTGATCTGCTTGTTGTAATAGGAAATTATAAATTATGTTTGGTTTTTGGTTAAAAGTCTAATTTTAACCTTTTTCAAAATGAAATTATCAAATTTATCATGTAAGAAAAGTAACGTATATTGTTGATCGTATGTGAAACCATAATCTGAAATGCCTTTTTTATAGTGGGTACATAGAAAGCGACTTTGTTTTATACTATGTAGAGAAGCTTCATTCCTAGAGTTTTTAAAAATAATAGAATAAATATATAATAATGTTAAAACATTCGTCTTATAGTATGCGCATGAGAAAAATAAGTTAGTACTAGAAAAGTAGTTAGTAGTACCTAATGAAATATTTTTTCATATTGTAAGTGTTCAAAAATTAATTAACATTTCAATTAATTATAACAATTAATTAATTTGTGAATTTATTTTTTGTTCAAGCATTTATCAGTGTAATTAAAACATTAAACTATTAGTTTCTGTGCTAGAAAAGGTGACTTCACCCTAACTGCTAGTAATTTAAGCTTTAGTAAGAAAAGTAGACACAGAAATGTAGAATCCGTCACCATAAAACATAAAAAATTAGAGGTGTCAAGGGACACCTGGATGGAACGAAGTTAAGAGAGAGAGAGAGAGAGACAGACAGAGAAAAACGCGCATGCCGCACGGCCTGCAACTATAGGAAAAAGTTACAACTTTCGTCTTAATTTTTTCCGTCTAGATATGGAACGATAAGGAACTTCATTCCAATAATATCCATACTCATTCGTGAAGTTCTTCATTGTGTAACAATCCTTATTTGGAAATACTGTATATAAATTGAAACAATTTTGGCTTTTCAAGATGTCTGACTTGTCTGGTGTCTACTAGACGGATTACAATATGTTTAAGAAGTACTTTTTAACACTACTGTTAGTGATTTGGTACCCCCAGGGTGAGTCATTTATCTTTAGCTATATCTATAAACATATTTCATGAACATACTTCATTATTTCAAGATTTGTAGGTACTTTGTCGGAAATGTTCAGTGACACTAAAATCATTGGAGGGGAGGACGCGCCAGATGGAGCATTTCCCTATCAGGTATCATTGAGGCCGAGTTATGATAAGGAGGTCCACTTCTGCGGTGGATCCATTATCAGATCGACATGGGTATTAACAGCTGCTCATTGCACACAAAGGTATTGGAATTACACTTGCTAGTAATAAACATATCTGGAAAAAATACACAAAACGCTGTACTGGTTCATGAGCGAAGTGCAAATTTTGCCAGCCATTGAATTTATAATATCATTTAGTATGGTGTCTGCTCACTACAGATCGAATGGTGGGTCTAACTATGGTGGTTTCATATATATGTACGACGATCAGTTTAAAAATCCATCTCTCTTCTTCAATCCTTCAATCTATAATTTATAAAAATAATAGAATCAGAAAGGGTCTTAC
>CAJQZN010040239.1:0-57149 GCA_907164685.1 Colias eurytheme
GGACATTGATATTTTTTGTTAAAATTACACTAATGGGTCCAACAACATAATATCTATCTAAACATGAAGAATATATTTTAGAACAATGGGTCATTATGTGCTGTGCGACTCGTTCTCGGCTTCATTCTCTATCACTGCGTAGTGAAGTCGCATACTTATGCGTATTGTAACGCATCTATCATAGAGAGTTCTCTGATGAACTGTTTGGATCGTTGTCTGCTGCTAAATTCCACCACCATATAGCACATACGCTTAAATTTCATCCACACCATCTTGACAACAGTTTAAAAAAAGCTTTTTGTCTCGTGCTACAATTTGGAATCCATATCGATGGACCGATCAGATTAAGGCTGCTGGCGGATTCAGATTGGCGATTCACTTCACGAGTGCAGCGGAATGCCAGGAAACAGAGAGATATGGCGGAACATCGTGAAGCGGGTAACATCTACCCCCCTAGAGTGATATGACGAAGAAGAAGAAGTCCCAAAATGGATGGAATGGCAGTACTTTTTTTAGTTATATTTTTCATCCCTGACTTATTGAGAAAAAAACCATATTGGTGTTTCTTAACGGACATAACTCGTATTTAACGATGCATTTGCCCAATTTTTGCCTAGAAAATGGAAATTAAGACTGTTTTAAATATTATAGGTATGCAAAATAATTAATAAGTACTATTTTTTATAAATTATACATCCCCGATTTATTGTATTCCAATCATCATTTCCAAGATTCTATTGATAACTATAAGTCTTCTCCAACTGGAGAAACGACATTAGGTACAGTCCATAAATGGGTGTTCATAACTGGATGTTGTCCAAAACTGGGTGTCCATCATTAGATTTTTCACTGTCCAACACTGGTGCAAAAAAGTGGTTTTTTAATTTATAAATAACTTCATTATTTATGCATTGTAATCTTTTTTCTGACATTGGTTACGTTAAACTAACATTGAACTAAAGGTTTAACTAAACAATATCCAATAAAGTTAAAAAACCTACGAGAAATTTGCAAAAAACTTCAATTTTTTCCTTAATCTGTACAAGACTGGTGCCGTTACGTTAATGTAAATCTATAAAAGATTGTTTATTATTTCTTCTTGATTCAATATATTTTATCATGTTATATTATTTATATAATAAAACACTTAAAAGTAAATCTACACTCAAATGCACTACCCATATTATACTTATGTTAGGGATCTCATTTAATTTTGAGAAGTAATACCATTATTTATTTCCAGGTTCTACAATCAATTCCGAGCACTAGGGATAAGATTACCCAGCGTAACCACATGGAAGCATTGATAGTATTCAAGAAACTATAAAGTGCCAGCGCAACATGAATATATTTTTTTCAATAGGAAGCAATATCATGCTTTAAATGTATTAGTGCAATTAAAAACATATTTTATAAATCCAAAATCTTTATTTAGTCCTTTTTATTTATTCATTGACTAAACATTTGCTCCTTTACTTCTCTTGATAACATTTATATATATATATAAAAATGTAATAAAATATGGAATTATTTGAAAATAGATTCAATTCTATTTTGATTAAATATTAATTAAAAACAATTAGGTATATTACTCAAATCCAAATTTGTAAGTAAATAGCATATTAAAAAGACCCTTGATTAAAAAAATAAAGTCTTATTTATAATACCAGCCTTTAAAACTTAAAATGCAATAAACAAAAACTTTATATTTACATCACAATGAATAATTCCTGCACTAACAGTTTAATGGTATTTATATTTTTATTTTAAATTTAAATCAATTATTGTATTTGCATAACATAGAGTAGATAAATAATTCAAAAACTTGCAGTACTTATGTATACTTTTAATTTCATTTTTATTAAACTTAAAATAAAAACAATGTAGGTACTATATTAAGGTACAATTACATTTTTACATTTTCTTTGAATATTTTAAGTGTAGACATGGTGGCGCCTCCCCCAACTTGAAGTTCTCACTACCACATGATCATCTCCCAAGCCGGTACGTCCTTGTTCAATGTTCGGGCAAGCCGGCAATCAACACAACTGTGAAAGATAAATTGGATTTAAACTGATTCTTTGTTGCTTTAAAATTTAATAAGTACATTTAATATGTTTACTTTTATTATTAAAGGGCTTGTCATGGTGTATGTAATTTAAGCTGTTTTTTTAAACAATGTCGGTATAGTTTGTTAAATAATAAATACTTTATTTGTTAATCATTTTTCAAGTATTTTAACATTTTAGTTGTTTATCTTGCAATTCTTAATATCGTATTAAAAAAAAAGTTAAATGTGTAGGTGTGTAATTCCTTACAAAACTGTTAATATAATAAGTAGCTTCTAACCAAACATAGATAGGTTTGCTTATAAATTAATATAAATATTTACTTTTGACCAGCTGCTCTAGTTTTTGTGAACTCCCAAATCATTTGCACTTAAACTTTCAGCAGAGAATTCTATCAACTTCGTCTCATCATAACTTTTACCTCGTTGGAAGTTATTCATGTACCTATCTTTGTCTTTGTAATTTCGGGGTCAGGGAGCTTCGCGCACTCTGCACAATGTTCTGCTGTAAGTTAAATAAAAATTACTTCAATTAAGTAACAATAATCAAAACAGACGAAATCATGTAAAAACCAAAACTTTATTCGTAAAAATATATCTCTGTAGTCTGTCTAAATCATCCTTACTCGTACTTTATCTTACCTTGCTATTTCAATATTGCTTTTTCGCACTTTCTCATTTATCCAGAGATGAGATTCACATATTTAAGTTTAAGTTTATCTGAAATTTTACATAATAATATGAATTAAGAGGACAGTGACATGACATTTTGATTTTTGACGTTTAATGTTCGATACAAATCATTACGACTTGGCCTAAAAGCCTCGTAGCCAAGCCATTAATCTTAAAAAAATAGACAAAACTTCGGAATTCATTCGCTCTTTGGACATTGTGGGCAATCGTATAGTAATAATGTTGAAAAGGCTCCCGGTACCAAAATAAAGTAAGATTATTTTGTGAACTCAACAAAACAAGGTTGTTATTATAAAAATGGCGGTGATTGAAAATTAAACGTCAAAAATCCAAATGTCATAATCACTGTCCTCGTAATATTATCTAAAATTTGGATAAATCAAATTGAAAAATTGCGAAAGATAAGTAATATGCATTAAAGAATGCATGAAAGAGGCATGAAAGAGCAATTGAAATAGCAAGGTAAGATAATATACGAGTAAGAAATATATCTAAAACATTGGACGATTTATGATAACACAGATATATTTTTACGAATAAAGTATTGGTTTTTGCATGATTTCGTCTGTTTTGATTATTGTTAATTGAAGTAATTTTTATTTAACTTGCAGCAGAACATTGTGCAGAGTGCGCGAAGCTCCTTGACCCTGAAGTTACAAAGACAAAGGTACATAAATAACTCCCAACGAGTTAAAAGTTATGCTGATACGAAGTTGATAGAATTCTCTGAAAGTATAAGTGCAAATGATTTGGGAGTTCACAAAAACTAGAGCAGCTGGTCAAAAGTAAATATTTATATTAATTTATAAGCAAACCTATCTATGTTTGGTTAGAAGCTACTTATATTAAAAGTTTTCTAAGGCATTGTACCTACACATTTAAGTTTTTTTTAATACAATATTAAGAATTGCAAGATTAACAACTAAAACGTTGAAATACTTGAAAAATTATTAACAAATAAGGTATTAAACAAACCATACCGACATTGTTTAAAAAACTTCTTTTTAGACGTTTACATACACCATGACAAGCCCTTTAATAATAAAAGTAAACATATTAAATGTACTTATTAAATTTTAAAGCAACAAAGAATCAGTTTAAGTCCAATTTATCTTTCACAGTTGTGTTGATTGCCGGCTTGCCCAAACATTGAACAAGGAAGTACCGGCTTGGGAGATGATCATGTGGTAGAAGAACTTCAAGTTGGGGGAGGCGCCACCATGTCTACAGTCTACACTTAAAATATTCATATTTGTATCATACATCTGAAAATGTAAAAATTTAATTGTACCTTAATATAGTACCTACATTGTTTTCATTTTAAGTTTAATAAAAATGAAATTAAAAGTATACATAAGTACTGCAAGTTTTTAAATTATTTATCTACTCTTTATTATGCAAATACAATAATTGATTTAAATTTAAAATAAAAATATAAATACCATTAATCTATTAGTGTAGGAATTATTCATTGTGATGTAAATGTAAAGTTTTTGTTTATTGAATTTTAAGCTGTTTTAAAGGCTGGTACTATAAATAAAACTTAATTTTTTTTAATCAAGGGTGTTTTTAATATGCTATTTACTTACAAATTTGGATTTGAGTTATATAATATATCTACCTAATTGTTTTTAATAAATATTTAAGCTAAATAGAAATGAATCTAATTTCGAATACTTCCATGTTTTATCACTTTTTTATATATAAATGATATCAAGAGAAGTAAAGGAGCAAAAGATTTGTCAATAAATAAATAAAAAGGACTAAATAAAGATTTTGGATTTATAAATGTTTTTTATTGCACTTAAACATTTAAAGTATGATATTGCTTCCTATTGAAAAAATATATTCATGTTGCGCTGGCACTATGGCTTCTTGAATACTATCAATGCTTCCATGTGGTTACTCTGGGTAATCTTATTCCTAGTGCTCGGAATTGATTGTAGAATCTGGAAATAAATAATGGTTTTATTTCTCAAAATTAAATGAGATCCTTAACAACAGATTACATAAGTATAATATGGGTAGTGTATTTGAGTGTAGATTTACTTTTATAGTCTTATATTCTATATAGGTAAATAATAACATGATAAAATATATTGAATCATGAAGAAATAATAAACAATCTTTTATAGATTTACATTAAGTATTAGATAAAATTTATGTTTAGGGAATAAGTAGAGTTGCATTTTATTATACAGAGAAATAACAAGTGGAGAATGTGTACTTATACAGACGTATTTTTAAATAGATTTGCATTGGGTATGGTACTTACATTATATGGTACTTACACAGATAAATCTGTAGGTTATATTGTATTTTCAAATTGTTCACATGATGCCCCCATATCTCATAGGGACTCGTGATGATTACGCACTTGTTTACTATTTAGGTACACGATTCTTCTTAAATCAAAAGGTTTGAAGCCTTTTCTTCGAACAAGCCGATGTAAAGTTCTATTATTATCTGATAACTGTCAAATTGTCAAATAGATCGCAGTTCGCACCGGTCCCAATAATTGAGTGAACTATTACGAGTGACGTCATCAAAATTGCTAGAAAAACAAAATCAGTTTAACGCTGCAACAAGCTTGCGTTAAGGGTGTCACGGTACGAAAAGACATAGTAATGTTATAATAAGCTTGCTATAAGAGATGCCGGTTACCCCCAAGGCCGTCTTTAGCAATAGTCTAGTAGTAACTACCAATGATAAGATATTATTGTTAAAAATATTTTTGAAAAAGAACTAGTAACCATTAACCAGGTACCTGCAGAAAAATAAATGATTAAACTGGACCGAATTGTCGTTTGAAGCATGTAACAATAATGAATCTGTGTACCAGTCTAATTAAGAGGATGTCTAACTTTCAACGTATAATATAATAAATATGAAATACATTTTAAACTTGTAACTTTGAAAATAACAACGCAGAATATTATAACTCCTGTCTCCAAGATACAACTTCGCCTAATTAGGAAAACCTTTGAGAAAGCTTATAATATACTAGCTGCTCCGCGCGGTTTCACCCCCGTGACTCCACCCCTGTTGGTCGTAGCGTGATGATATATAGCCTATAACCTTCCTCGATAAATGGGCTATCTAACACCGAAAGAATTTTTCAAATTGGACCAGTAGTTCCCGAGATTAGCGCGTTCAAACAAACAAACAAACAAACTCTTCAGCTTTATAATATTAGTATAGATGTGTATACTGTATACCTAAACTTGTGTTGGTAAAAGTAGATACCTTGTACCTGTTGTACCTATGACTGATAGTATATGCTTGTACTTATACCTATACTAGCATGAGATATAACAAGGCCAATTTATACCGAATGAATGCAGTTTGCAATCGGCTTAAAGCTGATCAATAGTAGCCTAAGCTCAGTCTGTTTTGCTCTGCTCACAAAGCTCTTACAGTGAATGCGTTAAGCTCACTGATAGCAAAGCGCAGGATTACATATGAATACAGCTATAGGTATTATTATCGGATTAACCTACAGTATAAGAGCTTCTGTACATAATAATACTTGTAGCGAGCATTTAATCCATCTCTACTAATGTAATAAATGGGAAAGTAATTCTGTGTTTCTCTCTTATATAAACCGATTATGGTTTTGTTTTTGCTATGAATACAAAGATTGGAATCTCAAGATATACTACGTACATTATGATTAACCGAGTGATGGAATGTTGTATGAAAGAAGGGTTTACTTGAATCATTTTCATTATATAAAATAATAATAGTTTAAAAAAACTAAAAAACACGCTTTTAGTTCGGTTTTCTATAAAAAGCGTGTTTTTTATTTTTTTTAAACTACATATTATTTATTTTATCAAATTAATGTATTGTCATCGGTCCTCAATAAATCTACAAAGTTTTAACGAAATCTGGCCGTTTAAAGTGGGTCAAAATCGCGCCCAAAGAAGTCGGTTACAAACATACAAACATACAGGTGAAGCTAATATAAAGCGTGTAAAAAGCGTGTAATAATTAGCATTCCACCATAGCCTTTTTTCTTGTAGAGTTCTGACAAACCTTTGGCACTTACATATTATAGGTTGTCGTGGTAAAAGTTAGCTTTATAATTTTTTCAAAGTTTCATTCAAAATTTCATCAATTCAGTGAAAGCTCTTATAGTAAAATTCTGTTCATCAGATTTCTTCAGTACCTACTTGAAAGTTTTAACAAAATTCAGAAACAATGGGTTGAGTGAAATAAGACATTGTTTGTTTATTGATATTTGATAGATGGTTAATATATCCGTATACGCCCTTTGCACAAAAAGAAGCAACTAGTTACTAGTTGATCCAGTATTTTTTACTCAGGTTAAAGTCCTGGAGAGCCTTGGTAATGCAGAATGCTGACTACATTGATCACATGAATAATTAGGAAATATATCACTAATTCACCAAAATCAAAACATGAGTAGTCAAGTAACTTACCTAATAAACTTTATTCAATAATTCAACTATATTTCATCATACGCATTTGCAATTCGCCGAATTGCAAATTGAAATACATATTATATATTAACAGAATACAATTCTGGTTTTGCAATATCAGCTTCATATTACTATTGTATCGAGAATTGCTGCTTTAATTAAATTTTATCATAATACTATTGTTATCAGTTAATTCTTGTCGATACTACCTACACACGCTCACCCACGATGATTTCGTTGTAAGCCAATATGTTACTTAATATTACAGTAATAATGTCCATATTTGCATTCCTCTCCCAATGATGACATCAGTGCATGTATGCGTTTTGTGATTATAAGCTGATATTTGTTCGTCTTTCAAGCGGGGATATAGCTCAGTGGTAGAGCATTCGACTGCAGATCGAGAGGTCCCCGGTTCAAACCCGGGTGTCCCCTAGAAATTCCTTTTTGATTTTAATTTAAAAACCACCCTACAGTGAAAAAAACTCCTTTGTGACGCGAGTTATGCAGAGTTACCTAATATATTATCTTTTGCTAATTTTATACTCTTAATCCTATGAGGATGTGATTTTTAGAAATGGAGTTAAAAATTGTGGTATTATCTTCTTGTTTTTGTTAAAGCAAACAAGTTATTAATATGTATGAATGTAACAGCTGTTATAAAAGCAAAACTATTCTTTAGAATAAATAATAAACAAATAAAATATTATTCATCTTTCCTACGAATCGGTCCTCAGTACCGCATATTATTTGTATCAGTTTATTTCCATTATATTTATATAATATTTTCTTTGGGAATATTTTCCAAGAATGAGTAAACAAATAAACAAAGAAAAGATCTTTGATTTAATTCCGAAAAGTAAAATTACTTCTTGTTTATTCTTCATCTGATGGTTCCTAATTAAGAAAACACATATTATTCCTACAAGACTTATTGTAACCGAATATAAAAATAAACTTAGTACTCCGTAACTAAGTTTCTAGGTTGAGACCCTTAAAAGTAAGTAGCTAATTTCCCCTAATTTCATCAGATCTGAATACTAGGAGTGCAGAAACTACAGGAGCTATACAAACTTGGTCTGTGAGAGCAGGGTCGGCTCCACGGGCTAGCAACAACTCTACTATGTCTGTCGCGTCAGCTGCGCACGCCGCATGCAAGGCTGAGGATCCCACCTAACATGGAAACATTATTTTAAATATTACATTATAATAAAAATACAGGAATTTCATAATACTTGTGTTTTTTAGATCATCTGAAGGTGTCGTAAAATAAATTGTACCTAAAGAAGCATTAAAAATCTGGTCGATCGATTTCGGAAATTATCTGTAAGTAATTTAATGAAAAATATACAAAAGATTGCCAGATACTTTAAATATAAGGATCGTTTGTTCTTGTAAAAATACAACGTAATAAATATCCCTACAGGTATACTTCATACTTACATTGTTTTGTAAGTGCACATCGGCTCCAAATGTGAGTAAATGTTCGACAATACCCCGGCAACCCTGAGCGCAGGCCATTTGTAGAGCCGTTACTCCATTCTGCACAAAAAAATAATTCGTTTTACTTTTGAAAACAACTCAAAACTTTACATCCTAAATAAGTTTTATAGAGCTTTCGAGATTTATGATTTCTAGGAATTTAATTCGCTTCTGTTTAAACACAACAAAATTTAAATTAAACTTAACAAGTTACTAAGTAACAACAACTTCGGTACCGAGAAATTATAAAATATTTTTGCAATTTTTATATCTATTATTTATCACTTAATATTATGTAGTTTGAAAACTTTACCAGGACATAATAAACTTACGTTATCCACAGCATCCACATTGCACTGAGCTTCCAATAGTGTTTTCACTAGCTCCGTGTGTCGATGCACCGCAGCAATATGTAGCGGGGTCCGACCCGAGTTGTCTCTCGCCTCACGGGACGCGCCTTTAGTTATCAGGAGAGCAGCAGTGCCGCTGTGCCCGCCTTCACACGCCACGTGGAGCGCTGTCCGACCAACCTGGTGGTTATGATATCCTTGTACTGTTTTCGGTTATCGGATACAAGGGATTCGGGAAAATCTCCCCTGGGAACGTTGTCGGAAACAATAGCTGCACTTATTCCGGTCTAGATAGCTTAAATTTCATTGTTAAGTTTAACTCTATTGTAATGCACTGACTCACTCAAAAAGATCATTAAACTATGTGATTAATATTTTTTTTCAACAGCGCTTATCAACATATAATATCGATATTTTCTTAGAGCATCCAATATTCTTTAATGATATTAAAACTTAATTAAATCATCGATATTAAAGTCTGCAGTGGTAAATTGAATGCAAATCTAATGGAAATTTTCGCACTGAAATAAATCAGCTTTTCAATTAGCAGAATCCACGAATGTTGATGGCGGTTCGATGTTTTGGAATCAAATTAGCTTTTAGACTATTGAATGGAATCGAATTTCGGCGTAGTAATTAGATCTGACTGGGACATTGTGATGTAAGTGCGATCCAATAACGTTATTGGAAAACTGAAGCCTCGATTTGCACTCACCTTACACCTGAATTCACATTATTTATCGTCTAAAAATGGCTTTTCATTTCGCGTTGCTTTCGTTATAGACCAGGCAGAAATTTTACCATATTCGAAGATATTTAAAAATGTGAAATACCTTAAAGAATGTGGTTTTTTATTTAATTGGCTCAAGTCACCTTCATGAATCGGTCAAAAATCACATTCGCTATCATTTCGTTAAATATTTTACTCTGATATGCGCTTTATTACTTTGGCTTTGGGTGCTATTTCTCTGCGATCCGTTCCCATTTACAAAATTAAGGTACAATTAGGGGCAGAACATATTGCCTCATAAAGAGGAGGCAATAATTCTATCAAGTGGAAATGTAGGGAATCGATTTATACGATCTAATTTGTACCGTCTACTCAGGTAAGGGAGGTTTCAAGGACAAATTCATATTAACACAATTATTGTAAGTGAAAAGGAATACAGGCTGCTCATATTTTGTGTTCAATGAATGTATTATTGTCTTATAACTAGAGCAAGATTTTTCAACTTATCTTAAATGTGTCGAATTTGACTCCTGTTAATATTAACTAACTATAAGAATATCCTTAAAAATAAAGCATTCTTTTTCAATTTAGGTTCTTTACACTCTCTATTCTTCCTCCGTTTGTAACTTATGTAGTCTTTTACCAACAATCAGTTTTCAGAGTTTTGTATATAATTTTGCTTTCATAGAAAATTAAATGTGATGAAAGGATTTCGCTTAGAGTTTATGAGTAATCTCTAAGGTTGCCAAAAATGGAAACTCATAAATTATTATATATGAAAGATATCGTAAACAATATGATTGTTATATTTGTACCATTGTTATATTATTATGTACATATACTATATAGTATCTGGTTTAGTATTGTGTGATATAGATATTACATAGTACATACCTATATATATTTTATCATTTCTGGAAAGCAGCTCTACAATTCTCAAGTTTATTTACATTTAAGTAGGAATATCAGTCTAAAGGTTTCATTTGAATTGAAGATGCATAGAAATACATTGGATTCTTATTTCTTGGAAAGCTTCTTCATAGAAATAATATTGTGGTAGTAGTAATAACATCATTCATTTGCTATTTTATTGAAAGTTGATAATTTTACACGAATAATCCATAATATTTTCTCATACGAAATATGTATAATATACGAATAGTTATTCCTGAAAGTATATTTCAGTTAAAATATGCTTTCTGTAAAAAGTTCATTTTAACCGTATGCTGTAACTTTATGACATTTTGGAAATAAACTAAGATTGATTCTGAAATAAATAATAATAACAAGGATAGAGGCGGTTAATGACGTCATTAGTAGGTATCATCATAAATAAATGGTTGCCCGTAACAACCATATATTACGTGAACGTGACCTTAATAGCAGTGGATGTTTGCGAAGTATGGTTAGTGTCGATAATGTGCTTACAAGTTCAGAAGTTTCAATGTAAGGTCGTATAGTCTGAAAAATGTTTATTTTCTAGAAATTTGATTTAATTTCAATCAATTAACAATCTCTTTTGATTTGGATGTTTTTCATATGGAAAATTTCCATTTTAATTTCAAGATGTTGATGAATGTTCACTCGTCAAAACTACGTGGTGATTTCCTTTATCTGTTGTTAAAAAAATACTTGAGCATTATTAATTAAAAGTTTCACGATTTAATTTATAATATTCGAGTTTTTCAGGTACCTAAATGTATCTATTGTTTTCAAATCATACGATACAATTACTACGATCCTAACAAGGCACAGAAGACAACAGGATATCCAATATTATTGAATACTTAGTATACCATTAGCCATACAGGATTAGGAATTCACACAAGAAGATATGCTGAGATTTAGTCTGTTAGCATAATACGAGCGTGATCCAAGACGTGCTTTAGAGCGGGGGCACACGATGCGTTGCGGCGGCGGTGCGGCGCCGGAGCGGTGTCGCTGCGTCGTCTTACATAGAAATATCTGTGGCATGTCACACGATGCGTTCCGGCGCCGCACCGGACTTGTAACCACCAAGACGAGGCGGGGAGGGGTGAATGCGGTGCGACGTCGGAGCGGCACCGCTCAGTTGTTTTGCGTCACAAGGAAGGACACACTGTGCAACGCTGCTACGACGCCGCTGCGACATAAAAACGTTACGGCGCCGCACCGCTCGTGTGCCCACTGACACGGTGAAATCTTTGCGGTGCGGCGCCGCAACGCATCGTGTGCCCGCGCCCTTAGAATAAATTAATCTTATAGTGATCTGTTGCTAATCTTAGTATGAAGACATCATCACGGCTATAATTCACTAGCTGCGCTACCCGCGTGGCTCCGCTTCTATCATCACGGTAAATATCAAATTCCCATGGGAATTTCCCAACCACGCGAACGGAGCCACGTTAACCTACTACATAATAATTTTATCAACAAGCATCATATCTCCTCCTGCATCTCATACACATACCTACTATACACTATTACAGATATTCTTACCTTATTAACAGCATCAATATAAGACCCCTTGTCCAGCAGCAGTTCAACAACATTAGTGAATCCCGCGCGGGAGGCTTGCGCAAGCGGCGCGTCGCCCGCCATGTCGGAGGTCTGCACTCGCGCGCCAATAGAAATCGCGTACTGCGCCACGTCGAACGCGCCGCGAGCGCATGCGCATTGGAGGAGGTCGTTTTGTTTCTGGTGGAAACGATAAGTGTTAAAATTTTACACAGGTATCAATAAAAAGAGCGTGTGTGCTGATTACACGTGTCAGAAGTGAAACTTCTTTGGTAAGATCGTCGCCTTACTTCATAACGTGACAGTATTGCCATGACGCGACCTTGAAATTTTACTCTCAACGCGCTTAAAGAAGTTTTACTTTAAACGATTTAAAATTCGAAAAATTAAACGATAAAATCCGCATAACATCAACATAATCTATGTACATACCATAATGTCTAATGCGGATTGATCTAGAGCCGTTGAACGAACTTTGTATATTTGTAATAGATACTTAAGCTTAGTAATTATAATTATTCGCATCACAATTATTAGATTTACGAAATTAATTTTCATTTTCTATTTCTTCAAATAATATAACCTAACTATATAAACATATAATAATGAACAAATTAGAAATTATGTTGACGTTTTTACAGTAAGTACCATTAGAACGTAGAAGCACGAAGTAAGTACAACTTTGTTGAAGTTGATGAAAAAAGTATTCATATTCAAAATAACCTACTGAAAAAAGGATTCCTTTCCAGCTGATGAAATACACGCATTGTTACGTTGTCAATGGAAAACTGTATAAATTGCTTTCTCTCTACAAAGAATAGTTTCAAAGGGATGCAGAATATAATTTGCATTTAGTATCAGACTACCTTTGATATCGTAGAGAGAGTTAGATAGTTTAGATCAAAGGGAAATAAATATGCGAACGTTATTAATAGAGTTATTATAAATATTAATATACAATACTGAATTTACTGTAATGAGTACTGGGTTTCCTTTCCGTACTGGGTTTCATTCGCACATAGGTTTTTCAAATTAGATTTTGATCTCCCATTTATTTATTAATTCTATCAGAGTTGTTTCGGACATTTCACTTTTTCAAGGCTTCATTTATTCATTCATTTAAATATCCTTAAAAAATAAACCAAAAGCAGACCTAATGTCTCTACAGTCAAGCTTGTAATACAAAGTAATTACCCTACTTATAAATTATTAAAACGAAATAATTATATTTTCCTACGTAATCGTTAATTATTCGTCAAATAACATAGTTAAAAATTAAAATATGGTATCCTAAAATAATTATATTTTTACGTTATAAAGACAAAACAAATGAGAATTATTTACTACCTAATGGAGACCTTCATTAAAATTTGATTAGAATTTGATGTTAGGTTTGTTTATGCTTACTGAAATTTTGGCTTCAAATAGCTCCTGAAAAACTAAGTTATACGCGGAAATGTTTTTATTTATTTCGCTCTATAAAAAAATTATTAACTTTTTTTTGTTTAATTAGCTCTCTCAATAATATCATTCTTAATTATTATAGCAGTTATTCCATGGACACAATTAGGTAAATGATTTTGATCTAACAAGAAAAACCTATTGGCATTATCCTGACAATTCATTCAAAGTTAGGTACTTTATAGGATACAGCTGGAGTCATTCAAGCAGGTAACTTATAGAGCTCTAAATTAAACCGCTGATTTAATTAACTAGCGACATATACTTTATTATCAAGTTAAAGTACCTTATTAGTAGCAGCGAGGCAAGCGCCAGCCTGGACCAGCATCTGCACTGCATCGAGATGGCCATGCCACGCGGCCATCAGCAACGGCCGCATGCCGAACTGCGAATATTTCATATTATTGTACCTTAAACTTTTTTTTTATTTTTATAGCCTTTACATGCAATTAATACATTTTTGTAAAATGTGAAAGATTCGGAAAACTTCGATCGTGAGAAGGTAACAATAAAACCAAGGTAGTGAATTTAAAAATGCGGATTCAAATCCTGTCGACTAAAATAATTAAAACATATTTGTACAACTGTTCCTTTAAAATGAAATTTTTCTACGTGACTCTTTTGTAATGTTTATTGTATACCAGACATAATATAGTACAGACCCTTAGATTAAGGATTGGTCTCCGCGCGCGCGCTACGACTAGATACCGCCCCACCTAAAAACAATAGCTCTGTGAGTGCGGCAACTCATTTCTGTAGTGTGTTTTAGGCAATTTGTAAAGACGCTAGTGTGTGTGAAGAATTGGGCTGCCAGCTACATAAATTTTACCTCATAAATGGGAAATCTGGCATCTTGGAAAGAATTGGAAAGAAGTTTGAAAAATATTTTTTTCATCCTGACCTGGCCGGGAATCGAATCCATGAACATGTGACTCAAATCCACTTGCGACGCTACTATACTATAGTCACAAAGGTTGTTTAAAAGTAAAAAAGCGGAAATTAAAAAAAAAAAACATATTATATGAGTCAGTTAAACATGGTTAAACAGAAATAAATTATTGTATTATACTTTTTTATACATGTGTTAGTAATAGTATTGAAAAAAAAAAGTTCAAATTATTGCTAAAATATTTCCTCAACCACGTGTATTTTTTTGGATATGCAATACGGCAACACTGAATGGCGTCGTATTTTCGTAGAAAAATTTTTCGAAGTAAAGGAGAAATTTCGAATAATACGATACTTAGTGATGGTACGTGATCCCAGTGTCTTTCTTATTTTTTGTTGTATTATTTTTAAATAGTTTTATGTAGGCATTTTACTTCAGATTTTGTTCAAAATCTTTATAAATTATCGGTTCACCCTCTCCACACAATGCTTGTGACACGACTGGCTTGGGTACGCCGAATTCGGCGTACTATAAGTTGCCGCATTTTTCAAGTACGCCGGCGGTATCTAGTTGTAGCGCGCGCGCGGAGACCAATCCATAATCTAAGGTACAGACCATTGCTACACAAAGGTATAATTAATTTTGTTCTGGAATTAATTTTGTAGCTCTTATAATTTCATTATAATAAATAATATTTTTACATAATTACTAGCGGTCCGCCCCGGTTTCGCCCGTGGTACATATGAAAAATAGATGTTGGCCGATTCTCAGACTTACCCGATATGCACTGAAAATTTCATGAGAATAGGTCCACCCGTTTCGGAGGAGTATGCAGACTAACATTGTGACACGAGAATTTTATATATATAGACTAGCGGCCCGCCCCGGCTTCGCCCGTGGTACATATGAAAAATAGATGTTGGCCGATTCTCAGACTTACCCGATATGCACAGAAAATTTCATGAGAATCGGTCCACCCGTTTCGGAGGAGTATGCAGACTAACATTGTGACACGAGAATTTTATATATAAGAAGATTATAATTGATTCATCATACATCGAACAAACTTGAAGCACGTATATATATATGTCAACTGTGCCTGAAGTTTAGACACATAGAACATAGTTTGTAAGTCGTATAAATCATTGGCCACGATACAACAATCGCAGCTGAGACCTATTTATTGTATGGTACTAAAATAAATAGCATGTAGCAGATCGCACGAGAAGATTTATTATTGTTTTCAATTCTATAAATCTATAATAGGTACAATACCAACTTTTCCTTTAGGCTATAAGCTATACTTACTTTACTTTATTTATATGTGTCTGTATTTCGCGTCGTGTGTTAAAAAAAAATGTATGCGTGTACTAGAGTACACACGTAAGAAGTGAAACTTCTTTATGACCTTAAAAATGTCACGAGTATGGCGTAACGCAAAAATGTCACGCGTATGGCGTAACGCAAATATGTCACGCGTACGGCGTAACGCAAAAATGTCACGCGTACGGCGTAACGCAAAAATGTTACACTAAATTTTTGTCCAACCCCGATAAAGAAGTTTCACTTCAAAAACATCCTGTTCCTTCTCTAACGTATCGTTGAGTTATTTATTCCCCAAACAACAATCAATTTACTGAAATGATGTCCTTTCTGCCCTTGTCGGTATGCCACATATTCATGCCTCATAAATCAAAACTTATGTTACCACATTTAATATATTATTTCGTTTTTATTTTCACATCCGACAATTTCACTAGTGAAATTGTTTCTTTATTTACCTTCATTAAATAAAAGAGAGCTTTTACATAAATATTAAATTTTATAGCATTCCGGAAATAGTTTTAGTTGCGTGAATTTCACGTTTTCGTGCGACACCTGTTTCCCACACATATTATTTCATGCCCTTTCAAGTTTTGGATTTCGTGACAAAAGGTAGTTTTGAACGTCCTTCTTCAATGACTTATCTAGCAAGTTCAGACATTCAAAAATAATAACCGAAGGAGGAAAAATATTCCGAATTTTGAATGTTTTTCAAAATGTTTCAAGTTTGTTGCTTAACTTGAAACATTGTGCAGAGATGAACCATGTTAAAAATTTCGTGCCTGACGAGTATCAACATTTAATAAAATACACAGCAACTTCGTCGATCATCTTCTTTACAACCATGAATATGAATGAGGCTATAAATAGTAATTAAAAGTAAGTAAGTAAGTAATTAAATAAGTTTAATGTTCCCTAAATGTATATCAAGCCTTTATAAGTCATTCTCCTATATCATCGGTAGTAAGTCTATATTATAAGGTCTTAAACTATTAAAGCATATAAGGCATTCTCCACATAATATTCTTGATGACTATAATTCCTCACCTTGTCGACGGCTTCAATATCGCATCTCGCGTCAATGAGCAATTTGATAATCTCGACGTTGCCTCTGCTAGCCGCCCAGTGGATGGGCGCTCTGCCGTACTGAAATATACGCTTATTAAATCATCCTTAAAGTGAAAGATTTAACAGGGTTTCGCTGAAGAAGTAATATAAAATATGGTGTGGTTGCCACGGAAAGAGAAATATTTAACAGGATTTCGCTGAAGAAGTTAAAAATATGGTGTTTAAACGCATTTTTTTTAATATTTTAAGTGTCCTGAAATATATTTTTTAAATACCAATTGGTAATGTTTAAAACGATAATTAAAAATGTTTGTTACGATATCAGATACATTAAAACATAGGTTTATAGCGAACATTTTTTTAAAAGTATTCATCCCTGGCTAGAATACAGGCCTACCGTTTAGTATTTACATTTCATTCCAATAGTTATTCAATGAAAAACCCTTTTATAGTCGCCTTTATCCTCTTAAAAATAATTAAATTAAAACTTAGGTATCCCTCTACCAAAGTCCACACAGGGTAAAAACTAAAAATACAAACCGAGAAAATACTTCGTTAACCCAAGGATACTCCAACAATAACGTAAAACTCCCAAAGAGGTAATTTCAAGTCAGCTCATAAAAAATGCACAGCCTCCGCCCGCGCCGGCTGGCTTACATTTTGAATGACTAACCTCCCTGCAGTCGTACTTTATCCCGGGATATTATTTGAAGAATTTATTTGCGTATCCAGGGGATATGAAATGTTTCCAATAAAACTTCACAGAATCGGTACTTATTATAGTAATAGTTTTTCTGTAATGTGGATTCGTAGTGACGCATTACACACATATTTCATACAAGTGTCCATAATATTTTCACGTTATTTGCAAAGAATATTAACATCTTTGTATTTCAGTGCAAATTTAAAAAAAGGGAAGTATATTTGTTATTTGACCTTTACTCGTTTAATTGGGTCCTACCCACTTACACACCCTGTGTATAAAAATAAACCTAACTTCCGCTTTCCCTTTCAAGATTCCCGTACATTTCGCTTGCGCAAAGGTTTTTTAATCCTACATTATTAGATTATATACCACACAGAATGGTAGGATAACAAACTTTCTCTAACAAAAAGAAAAAACTCTTGAATCATGAACCTATGGTTAAAATAAGGACCACAACACACAATGATCTATTGTGAACATAGGCTCCTGAAAAGCAGCTTATGACTATACTTACTAGCTTTCTGCGAAGTGACTTTATTTTATACATACTATGTAGTGATTAGGATCCTAGGTCAATAAGTGTATTAAATATATTAGAATGGTGTGAAATAAATGATTTATTTATTTATTTCGTCATCGTCGTCGGTCGTCTCTACTCTCTAGCACAGGTTTATACCTAGTTGAGGCGATCGTCGAGTTAAAATTGTGTAATGTCAGTGCATTGGTACTAAATAAAATAATGATTTTTATTTCTTATTCATTTTATTTTTATTTAATAATCTTACATTGTTCCTACAGTTGACGTCAGCTGGTCTCTGCAGCGCCTCCCGCACCGCCGCCGGCTCATTCTTGATCACCGCTTCGTGGAGGAGCAGGTCGTTTTGTTGGATACGAGAACGACCCTCCATCTGCTGACAATATTTAAGGATATATCCTTAGACAACTATTATGATAAGGACTGAGTAAAATGTAAAAAGAGTGTAGGAGAGATTGTAATGTGACTGATTAAACTTATTTAGGTACATAAAAGTAAATTAAAATAATTAAATTACTACCGGTGTCTATCATTATTATAATCCATGTGGTATATTTTTTGGAATTTTTATATTTTATCTACACTTCATAAAGAAACAATACAAACCTAAATACATCAAAAATAATTACGTACAACTTTCTATTGTGGAATTAGGAATAGGAACATTGAATCACATATAACTTGCATACTAAGCAGTTTAATAAGAATACCTAATTAATTTTATAAGCCATTGTCTACTACACAATTGCCTTCAGCGGTAATTGGAAGCCATCAATTATACCATTATATTGTTATGAAAAGGATTCTGTAATAGAAAATGCACTGAAAATGCACTTATATAATTGTAACCCCACTGCGGTTTAATTATCAAGAGGATTAAATTAATAAACTGAGCCAACATTTTCATATACACTTTTTAAAAATTAAGACTGTGAAAGTTTTGAATACAGGCAGTATTAGCGACGTAGATACATAAAAGTACAAGCAATATTATTCCTTCGCAACTACACTACACTACACTACAACCCATGGGCGTAGCCACGGTGGGGCAGGGTGGGGCACTTGCCCCACCCTGGCTTTGACCTGGAAGATACCTAACCAAATCTAAAAAACGTAATTATCTAGGTACTGACTACAAAACTTAATATCCGTTAAAAAATTCTCACTCGAAAGTTGTCAGTCGACACAAAAAAAAATGCGATCTAAACAAAAATCTTGCGCTTCTATGTTGCATGATTTAAACCACTTTTGGTGCCAGAAAAAGTAGTGTAGTACTGTTACCCCATTCAAAGCTGTTTTTATTTAGCCAAATTCGCACTAAATTTCCCATCCAATTTCACTTTTGTTTTAGGATAAGTTACTGACCATAAAAGCACAAAATGCTGACAGATCCAGGTGGAGCTACGCTCGCAATCTTATATAAAAGTTTTTGGCCGATATCTCGGAAACTATCTATTTTAAGGCAAAAAATATTGGGAATTTTTTGTAGGTAGTAAAATTTTACATCTTTTATACCTTGTAAACTTTTTGTAAAACTTTCCGTTTACGATTTATGACCTATTTAATGAGCCGGTTAGTCATCTTTGGCAAGTAACTCTTTAAATATTGGATTTTTTCTAATGCTTTTTGAGTTATTTAACGTTTGGCGATAAATAGTAAATTTCAAGGTACCTATGTATGTTTCGTATATATTTCGTATAACTAAATAATATTGGGTACTTATTTTATATTCGGATGCAAGAATAAAATAGAGGAAAAAATTTTTAAAAATGTATTAAAATTTTTCAGATAAGTAAAAAAAAATAAAAAATTTTGCCGTTTCGGAAACGGCGAAAATCCACTTGCATTGGAAATTTCTTCTTCGTTTTTATTACATCCGTAAAAAAACTTTTGGGCTGCCACGTCACCCGCCGAGCGGCGGCATTTCTACATTATACGCGGAACAAATAAAAAAAAATTTTCAAACAAAACTTGTAGAGAATAAAGTGACCTAAAACTATGTACATACATGCATTTTATTCATTAATTCAATATTTTAACGATCAACCGGTTCATCAAAAGGCTATAAACCGTAAATGGTAAGTTTTACAAAACATTTTTCATGGTATAAAATATGCGAAATTTTACTTTCTACAAAAAAGTCTAAGTAACTTTTGCCCTAAAGTGGATAGTTTTCGAGATATCGGTCAAAAACTTTAAGGTTGCGAGCAAAGCTCCACCTGGATCTGTCTGCATTTTGGGTTTTTTTATGGTCAATAAGTGACCATTAACCTAAAACAAACATGAAATCGGAAGTGCAAGGTTTTGCTTTATTTACTGAGTTATTTAAAATGGTTTATTTTTCTATTTACATAGACCTAGTAAAAAGGAATTATGTTATTGTATTAGACAGATAAACTATATAATATAGGGATGAAATTTGCAACATAAACGGCTGTAGGTATCTTTTGTTTGTTTTGATTTATTCATTACTAGCTTCCGCCCGCGACTCCGTCCGCGCGGATGTCGGTCTTCGCGTGGATGGTCTCCATTTTGAGTAACTCTGACAATGACATCTTATAAATATCTATTGGACCCAAATACGGCTAGGCCTATAATAATACGCAACGTGTGTTCGCGGTTCTACAGAACAACGTCTATGGATAGAACTGAAAAATTAAGATTAATTTTTTTTCTACGTATTTTTCCAGAATAAAAAGTATCCTATTTTACGCCCAGGATAATAAGGTACAATTATACCAAGTTTAATCGAAATCGAACCGTTAGTTTTCACGTGATGTCTTCACATACAGACAGACAGACAAAAAAATTTTTAATCACATATTTGGGTTTGGTATCGATCCAGTAACACCCCCTGCTATTTATTTTTTCAATATTTTCAATGTACAGAATTGACCCTTCTACAGATTTATTATATGTATAGATTATAGGTATCAGCTTGATACCGCCACGTGTTCTTGGAAAAGAAAGGTATTTTTAGACAGACTGACGCACAACAAAGTCTGCCTGTCGGTTTGTCTGTCAACACACTTTTTCTTAGGAACGCGTAGAGTTATAAAGCTGAAATTTATATCGAATACTCAAGTCTACGGTTTCTTAAAGCTGTGAAAAAATCAAAATTATAAGCCAACGCAATCAAAAGATACAGCCATTTTATGCTGCAAATTATCGCAAATTTCAACATTCGCAAGGGAATCAAAACCTACATTGTACCTACTTCCCGTGAACACAGAGTCTTGAAATTTGGTTAAAAGCAATGTCTTATAGCACAGATAAAATAAAAATTGCTAAAACATACATTTTAGAGTTACAACTTAATAAAAAGTAGGTTTGTTCGGAACCCTCGGTGCGCGACTCCGACTCGCACTTGGCCGGTTTTTTTTTGCCCCACCCTGTGCCCATGGCTAGCTACGCCCATGCTACAACCCACTAAAGAAAGCTTAAACTTAACAATGTACTAGGTAACTATTTTCATGAATAATCGCAGAAATGTAGATTGTATTTTCATTATAATAGGTGATACTCTCTCTACGGTGAATATGAGTCTATTTGCACACAAACTTTGCTTGAAAACACATTCACAATTAAACCAGCTAGATAATACAAGTATGAAGTTGTTATCTCTTCTATAATATAATACGTTCAAAGTACCGACATTGTATGGAGGAGCTTTAATTTTAATACAAAACAAACATCGTATTAAATTCAATCTAGAACGCAATTTCTTAAGCAGTTAAAGTTCCTTGGGATTGCTTTAAAATGGTGCAGTTTATAAATAACTAGCGGTCCGCCCCGGCTTCACCCGTATTTACGATTTCTCTACATAAGAACCATCCTCGTACTTCAAGGAATATAATAAAAAAAGAATTATCGAAATCGGTTCAGCTGTTCTAACGTGATGCCGTGACAATGCGAAACGGGTTTCATTTTTATTTCTACATCGAATACATTTTTATAATATATACATATATATATATAGATTTAACATCTGCAATATACAAGCCCATCATCATAAACTTGATATTATAGCAAACTAGCGACCCGCCCCGGCTTCGCACGGGTGCAATGCTGATACTAAATACACTACAGAAAAATTGTGAACGTTGTATAGGTATAAAAATATAGCGGCCCGCTCCGGCCTCCGGCATCGCACGGGTATAAAATACATAGCCGGGCGGCCGCAAACGCTACGTCCTGCAATTTTTAAATCTGTAATATCTTCGAAAATATTCACTTAAATCATACGGTGTAAAGGGCCATATAGATCTATATTAAATGAACAATGTATCCATGGTATTTAATTGGTTAAGGATTAATGCTGTATTGGTTAAAATCGCTTCGAAAATTAGCCATTTTTTGTCGTAAAAAGTAAATGACAAAAAAAAGTTATTGTGGGTTATCCATAAGAGATAGACATATACCATCGCGGACTTTTCTGTAGACCTTTTCAATGTGTATAATACTTAGTACATTATTTTGATAAAACTCGTAGGGTTCAGCCTGCGTTTGCAATGTAAGCGGAATAAATGTAATTTTTTACGACATCACATTAGAAACCTCAAAAATAACAGTACTTCTCCACTACTTAATGGATCTTATTATACATATAAACCTTCCTCTTGAATCACTCTATCTATTAAAAAAAACCGCATCAAAATCCGTTGCGTAGTTTCAAAGATTTAAGCGTACAAAGGGACATAGGGACATAGGGACATAGGGACAGGGAAAGCGACTTTGTTTTATACTATGTAGTGATGATAGTGATAGTGATAAGCTGTATAATGTGTATTCAAAATAATTACTTTCACATGTTTGGTTGCCAGTATAAAATAGACCAACTCGAAATTCACAAAATAATAATATTTACGAAGCGAAGTAAAATATATTTTCATTAACTGTAGATATTAAATTTCTATCAATTAGCAAATTTTACTCCAATTTCCTTCATTGTTAATTAATTTTGAAACGATTTTGCTTTTATAGAGTACAGAGTACTCAAGCTTATGAAAATAACTTTATTTTTACATCGAATACTGAATTATTGGAGTGGAGCTTTATTGAGTATTGAGCAAAAACAATATCTCGAAAATCAAGTGAACCATGTATGTAATATTATTCGTTGAAATCTATACTTCTAATAATATTATTATAAAGTTAAAGAGTTTGTTTGCGCTAATCTCGGGAACTACTGGTCCAATTTGAAAAATCTTTCGGTCTTAGATAGCCCATTTATCGAGGAAGGCTATAGGCTATATATCACTCGCTATGACCAACAGGAGCGGAGCGGTATTTTTCTTAAGTATTTTTCTATCAAAGATTTTAAAATGTAGTATATATTTAATATTGTAAATATACATACTATAATAATAAATAGTAATAAATATTATAGGACATTATTACACATATCAACCTAGTCCCACAGTAAGCTCAATTAAGGCTTGTGTTGTGGGTACTAGGCGACGATAAATATAATATAATATTTAATAAATACATATATAGATAATAACACCCAGACCCAAGAACAAATAATTGAGTTCATCACACAAATATTTGCCCTGACCGGGGATCGAACCCGGGACCGTCGGCTCAGTAGGCAGTTACTTTACCACTGCGCCAACCGCGTCGTCAATATATTTAATATTGCAAACATGTAGTATATATCTCGTAGTAGGTTTTTATTATTATTATTATGTTTTTTTAGGTCATAAATACCTCGCCCATTACTGGGGAATTAAACCAAGGTTGCGGGCTTTTGGCCAAACAACTATGGTTACCTTATAATTAGTCAATTGACAAGAACTTCCTAACAATCCTACAGGTGTTTAATATCACAGCTTTTTGTAGAAGTATAAAAGTGAGTGGGTGTAAATTTAAGATTTTAAGACTAGCATGGAGTGTTTTCGGTATGACGCCTGTGCTAGAAATTATAATTGGAATTGTCTTGACTGTATTTACCTGCCACTGAGATTTAAGTTCTATAGTAAGGTCTGTATATTTTGTCAGTTTGCTAGTATGAGTGGTGTTAAGATTGTGCGTGTTGGGGATTGCTACATCTATTAAATATACGGTTTTATTTTTCTTGTCGTGAAGTGTGATATCTGGTCGATTGTGGTGAATGGTTTTGTCAGTAAGTATTGTTCTATCCCAGTAAATTTTGAAATCTGCGGTGTCTAAAATTATTTGTGGTGTATATTTGTAGTAGGGTACTTTTTCCGTTATTAGTTGGTATTTGTAGGCGAGTGTTTGGTGAATGATGGCTGCTACCTGATCGTGCCTGTGTTTATAATCAGTTTGAGTGATTGATGAACATGCGCCAGTTATATGTTGAATCGTTTCCGGTTGCTTGTGGCAGTGTCGACAGTGGTCACTTCTGGAGCTGCTATCGCGAATAATGTACTTCCTGTAGTTTTTAGTGTCTATAATCTGATCCTGAATTGCTAACATAAAGCCTTCTGTTTCGGGAAACAGTTCACCCCTCTTTAACCAAGCGTTTGACGCTATCTTGTCCACTATTGGATTGGTCAAGTCCAGGCGGTGTCGGCCATGGAGAGATTTTTGGGTCCATAAGTCTATCTTTTGTTGTTTGGTGATTATGTTTATTTGTTTGTTGAAGTCGGAGAGTGTAAGTGGAGTGAATGTATCTACCTGACATATAACTTGGTGTAAACGTGATTGGTGTGAGCGATTATGAAAAAAGGCCCTAAGTAGTGTGATCTGTTTATTGTGGAGGTTTGTTATATCTATGATTCCTCTACCGCCCTCAATTTTAGGTAGGGTTAATCTTTGGATACAGGCTCTAGGGTGATGTTTTCTGTGTTTTGTCATTGTAGTATTTATTATTCTTTGTAGCGTAGCAAGTTCCGATTTTGTCCAGCGTATGATCCCAAACGAGTATGTTAAAACTGGGATAGCAAAAGTGTTGATGGCTTTAACAGTATTTTTAGCATTGAGGTGGGTGTGTAATATTTTATGTAGTCGTTGTCTGAAATTATCTTGGAGTAGTTTTTTAGTGTCCTTGTGGTGAATTTCTTGTGACTGGTAGTAGCCCAAATATTTGTACCCTTCAGCGGGGTCCACCGTTTCTATGGTATCATGATTCGCTAATTGGTACACATTATGTTCTATCACCCCTCTATTGATTGATTGGATTTTGCATTTATCGATTCCGAATTCCATGCATACATCTTTTGAAAATATCTGCGTAATATCGACAAGGGTATGAATTTCGTTTAGCGTGCCTGCAAAAAGTTTTATATCATCCATATACATGAGATGTGAAAGAGTTATGTTTTCTGTATTGTGTGTTATTTTAAATCCTATGTTATTTTTATTAAGCATGTGGGATAGCGGGTTAAGGGCAAGGCAAAACCATAAGGGGCTTAAGGCATCTCCTTGGAAAATACCTCTTCTTATGGGGATGAAATCGGTTTCAGTAGTTTTATCAAAATTGCATATTTTTAATTTTGTATACCAGTTAAGCATAATGTTTTTTAGAAAATGAATAATTATCGGATTAATTTTGTAGTGTTTTAATATGTATAGTAGCCAAGAGTGTGGAATTGAATCAAAAGCCTTTTTATAATCTATATACATAGTGTAAATGCTACGTTTTTGTTTGAGTGCTAGCTTTGATACTACAGCGTCAATAGTAAGTTGTTCTTTGCATCCCTGACTGTTTTTTCGGCATCCTTTTTGTTCCTCTGATAAAATGTTATGTTCTTGTATATGTCTATGTATTGTTTCACTTAAAGCTGATGTGATGATCTTATATATATTTTGTAAACAGGTGATCGGGCGATATTTTGCAGGGTTCGATGTGTCTGATGGATCTTTTGGTAACATGTATGTAATACCTTGTGTGATATATTGTGGCATGGTATCGGGTGAGCTAATGAATGTATTAATGTGTTTGAGTAGTAATTCATGGGTGGATGTAAGTTTTTTATACCAAAAATTGTGTATGTTGTCGGTTCCAGTAGCTTTCCAGTTATGAGTTTTTGCTATTACATTTTTAAAAAGGTCTAAATGAATTTGTTCAAATTTCATTTCAGGTGTATCCTTTAATCTTTCCTTATCTTCTTCTATCCAGTGATTGTGTTGGTGTTCAATTTGATTAGACCAGATATTTGACCAAAATGCTTTAAGGGATTCAGGGGTAGGCACAGTTGCGCTATTTTCTTGTTGACTTTGATGTTGTGTGAGTTTCCTGTAAAAGAGTTTTTCACTATTGCAGAATTGTTTATTTTGTGTTTTTCTAAGAGTTGTTAGTTTATATCTTTTTAATCGGTTTGCTAAGGCGTTTAATTTTTGTTTCAGTGTGTCAAGGAAGTGTGCTATGTCAGTGTTTTGAGTTTCATGTTGAGTGTGTATTCTGTATTTTTGTTTTATCTTAGACAGATGCTTTTCTAAAGCTGGTGACCTAATACCTCTAGCATATTCAGTTAGCCTCCCAATATTTGCTCTAAGATCGCTTATCCTATCTTCTAATCGTCTTTGCCACCAAGGTGCTTGTGGTTTTATGGTATTTAGGCTGATGTCTCTAATTCGGGCCCCATTAAATTTAGCTGAAGTGTATGCCGCACAATAAATAGAGGTTTGTATTACATTGAAGCTAGTGTCAGGTGTAAATATGTTTGGGAGAGTTACGTTATTCAGATGATTAATTATGGATGATAGCTTTTTAGATGATTTTAGTTTGGGTATATAAGGCCGGGTTGTTGGGTTCGAATCTTTAAATTTATTATAAGTTTCTGCATACATGTCCTCTAATTGTTGTGCGAGTTCCAGAGTTAAACTTGGCGGGTCGTCTGTTATTTGCGTTGGATTTGTGATATCATCGTTTGTGGTGGTTTGTGTTGATTGCAAAGTTTGGTGTTCGTTGTGTATTTGTGATGGGTGAATTGTAGAAACTGAAATATTTTCATCTATATGTTGTGATTGTAAAGCTGAGGCATTTAATTCGTTTCTTACTTCTTCTCTAATTCTATTTAATCTATCATTGGACAAGAGGTGATTATTGACAATAGATCTGCGTTGGTCAGCTATTCTTTGTACTGAAAGGTGAGCTATTGAAGGGCATTTAGTAATTATATCCTGATGAAGTAAAGGTCTATAAGTAGTTAAATCGGTTTCAAGGTTTGTGAGTCGGTAGTAACTTCTCATTATGGTTTCGTTAAGATTATCTGACCATCTGATCCTACCCTGTTGTGTGTGCTCTGTAGTCGCGTTCACTTCTGCGGGTGTAGGGTTCTGTAGTAGAATTCTAATTTCTTCCTTGATATTATTAATTTCTTGTTTTGTAAGGAAGTTGCGTTGAACAATAGCACGACGTTGATCTCCTATTCTTTGTTTTCCTACGTTCATTTCAGGGTATTCCGCAGTAAAACGTGCATGTAATGGTGTCAGGTACGTTCTTGTGTTTGATTCTAAGTTTGTGAGGATGAAATAGTGGCGCATGATGAAAATGTTCATTTCTTTGGTCCACGTTTTACGTGTGCGCCTTCCATCTGGGGCGGGTGCAGTAACTTTAGCTGAAGTAGCCTCCTGCACAACATCCCCAGTGGATTGTAATGAAGATGAAGGTGATACATTGGATGAGCTTGATTCTTGATAATGGAGCAATGAGAGTGGTGATGATGGTATTGATGAAAACAATGACGAAGGTGAAGAACATGATATTGATTCTACAGATTGGGCTGTCGCGGTTGGACAAGAGACAATTGGCGATACGGTGCCCCCCCCCAGAATACGAGGGGCAGCCCGAGCTCGTCGGCTCGGGGCGGGATTCTCCATCGCGGTTAGCTTTGGTACCCGCCTGGGGTAATACTCTATTTCTAAGGCGCATCGCATATTATCTAACGAGATAATTAATGTGGTATGGGTAAGAGTAGAATAGTGAATTATGACATTAGAAGGAACAAGTAAAGAGAGAAAGTAAATTAATAAAGTGAAAGAAAAGAGTATGAGAAGAGTGGTGAAATAACAGGAAGAAGGAAGGGAAAGGAGAAGTGAGAAAAGACCATATTTTTAGCTTGTAACCGGGCTAAAAACATTGGTTGTACCTCTTTTAGTCTGACCTCTCCCCCTAGACCTTTCCAGCATGAGTAGCTCTACTGGCATAGCTCTAGTGCTCATTGAGGCACACAAGCCCCTCCACGACGGCAACGTAGAGATACGTCGGGGGGTTATTATTATTATTATTAGGTAGTAAATCCATCAAATTTGGAAAAAAAATTAATGTTACACTGTCTTAAAAATGCCCCTAATCATAATATTCCTTTTGTTTCAAACGAATCCCCATGGAGGCCTTGAACTGTAACATCAAGTATTAAAATGAACGCAATAATTGCGTGGCTTAATTATTTTACGAGTTATCGACCTTCCACTCCAGTAACTCATGAGAAAATGGAGCAAGGTCGATGTCAAGATCCTCACATTGTGCCGATGTTAAGCTTTTGTAATTTTTATAAGTTGCTACCAAGTTTGCTAGCGATTTAGCCAAGGATTTATGGGGATATTAAAGTTTGTTCTTTGCAGGCTTTAATAGTTTTGAAAAAAAAGTAAATGTTAATTGTTTTTTTTTACAAAGTGAATAATAACAGAAAACAATACGTAATATATGGTAAGTGATTTTTATACAAAATAAGAGTTAGGTATAGAGGTACAGCTTTGTGGTTCGTGCTCTACAAAAGTTGTGGTGTTTTATCACAATAAAATACTTTTATTAAAATCCATTTATAACTAATTCACGTAAGTACCCACATATTTTCATCCTGATACTGTATATCTATACTAATATTATAAAGCTGAAGAGTTTGTTTGTTTGTTTGAACGCGCTAATCTCGGGAACTACTGGTCCGATTTGAAAAATTCTTTCGGTGTTAGATAGCTCATTTATCGAGAAAGGCTATAGGCTATATATCATCACGCTCCGACCAACAGGAGAGGAGCCACGGGGGTGAAACCGCGCGGAGCAGCTAGTCATACGATATGATAAACCAAATTTGAATCAAATTGTTTTCCCATATTTCATCGCTCTATAAAAACAGGGATGAAGTTTATTCAGTATGTAACATAGTTAACGTACCTACCGATATCCTCTTTTTCTCTCAACTCACGGATTCAATTAAAACTGACAGTTCTGTAAAAGCTATTTCTAGGAAAACAAAGTTTGTTACTAGCAATGTCATTCGCAGCTTCAACTTTCATCCAGGATTTTTTACAAGCTTTAATTATCACAATGAAGGCGAAGCAAACAACTATAGATGTATGTTTACAGGTTAAAAAGTTGAAACTAGTTTGTATAATATTTACTTAAAATGAATACAAAAATATGTAATGTAATAAACGTTTTTAATATTAACAATCTAATTAATTATAGTGGTAATATTTAAACACATTTTCATGATACTTCCTTAATAACGAAAAAAAATTGTACCCTATCACCTACATGTACACCTACATGTGTTGTAAATAACAACTAATTATTATCGATCAATTAGTTTGGTTTTTAAATGATCAAAACATAAAACAAAATAGCCTCAACTATACAAGTGTAAAACAAATTATGCGGTAAAATGGTCCGAGTTGAGCCGTATCCTTGGGTGGGATTTATATACTCATTAATCTGATTTATTGCTGACTATATTCAAAACATCTCACTTATTAACTAATTGTTGTTTTTATGGTGAACATAAACATTTAAATGTAGGAAATATGTAGAAATAACGATTGTTTATTATGGAAAGCTTGAAAAGCTTCCACGACGTTCTGAGAAAGAAGAGGTATTGAATTCTCGGGTATCAAAATATCTCCATACCAAATTTCATGCAAATTGGTTCAGTAGTTAAGGCGTGATTGAGTAACAGACAGACAGACAGAGTTACTTTCGCATTTATAATATTAGTATGGATTTAAATTGAAAACTTTGATATTAAATGCCATCTTTGAGTCGTTTCATTGTATCATTAGGCTAGCAGGTAATAACGATCTATATTTTTAATGGCTTCCTGAGTCAATTCCCACTAGAGTCGAATAAAAAAGATTGTCTCGCTCCGGCAAGGCAAAAAAGGCTAGCCCGTATAGAAAATAGAGGTAAAAAGAGCATCTAGAAAAGGAAGAGGGACTTGTGTGTATTTTTATTTTCAATTTATTTGCAGACAAATTTTACTAAAATGAGGGCTAGAGAAACGAAAATATATTAAGGATCCATTAAATAAATTGTTATTTTATTTAAAGCGTATAAATTTAAAGCATATTAAGCTGTGAAGTTTCATAGTAAAAAAATCAATAAAAAAGCTAGATTGAATACAGTTTACGAAAAGTCTTATTGCAAACAAAATAAAGACAAGAAATATTTCCCATTTTTATTTAAGTATGTAGGATCTTACAGCTGTAAAGCTCATGTGCAATATTGCAAGTTTCCATTATCCTCCGTTTATTTCTAACTATTGTTCAAATACAGATGATTGAGTCCATAATCATTACCTTCAATCATTTGACCTCACCTTTTCGTATTGTGGCTTTTAAACAGGTCTCGTATTATTAAAGTTTTCAAACTTTGGTGAAAATCTTAATATATATAAATCTCGTGTCACAATGTTTGTCCTCAATGGACTCCTAAACCACTTAACCGATTATAATAAAATTCGCACATTCGCAGATAGGATAGTTTAAAACATGTAGATACCACGGGCGAAGCCGGGGCGGACCACTAGTAAAATAATAAATAAATCGTTAAAATTCGATCTTCAGTCTCCAAATGTCCGATGCATAGTTTATGAACACAGTCAATGTTTTGTAGTGCCTGTATATAGGTCGTTTGCAAAATGTGTTTGCGAAATAATACGAAAGCTGTCAGAAGCGGATTTTAAAATACTTTTCAGTAAAAAACGAAATATACAACGCCGCGCTGTGATAAATATTTCGTTCACAATCCGCATAGCTATAAATAAATAAATCGATTAATTCATGCCAACCAGTCTTATAAGGATCAATGAATTCATTAGAATACAATAATTCACTACATTCATATTTATATCTCTATTTATTATATAACTCAAAGGTGACTGACTGACTGACATAGTGATCTATAAATGCACAGCCCAAACCACTGAACGGATCGGGCTGAAATTTGGCATGCAGGTAGATGTTAGGACGTAGGCATCCGCTAATAAAGGATTTTGATTAATTCTACCCCCAAGGTGATAAAATAGGGGACGAAAGTTTGTACCATGATAATTTATCTATACCATGCGGGCGAAGCTGCGGGCAGAAGCTAGTAACAAATAAATTATATAAAATTTTATGATAAACTGATTTCATATTTACTATAAATAAAAATTAGATTTAGTTTTCAATCGAACTTAAGAGAGTTCGTGTCGGTGAATACGTTTGAAGATAAGGTGAGAGCAGCTGTAATCTTACTCTCTCTAAGCCGATGCTAGGAAATATCCAGAAAACAAAATTAAAAGCTTTTCCTCGAAGCTTATACTCGATATCTATTGAGGTGTACTCTTCCAGACTTTAATTTTCACAATTCCTAATACTCTTCACCATCTCTTCACAGATAAATTTGAACTTGTAAATATGACACGGTTTTTACTTCTTAGAGTTCCAGCATGTTTCAGTCTACCGAGATTGATATTTTTCAATGCTTGGATAAAACTTATTCGTCGAATAATGTATAAAACTATCATTTAGGGCCGATTTTTCAATGCTTGGTTAAAACTTATTCGTCAAATAATTTATAAAACTACCATTTTAAAAACGTATTCTAATAGTCCATATTTGACAGTTTACGTGACATTTTAATATTATCGTGTAATACTTTATTGGACGGATAAGATTTATCCAAGCATCGAAAAATGGGCCCTTATTAATAAGATAATTTAAGTAGGTGCTTGTAAAAGAACAAAAGCGCAACTTCATAATATTACTAAATACTTACGCACATCTTTCTTAACATCCTTTTTTAAAATATGTATTAGCAATTCACTCAAAAAAACATTTTACATATTCTTTTAACAATATAAAGAAATCATTCTTACTATCTAGACCTAGATTCTAGACAATTACTGGAAAAACTATATAGCTAAATAATGGTTTTATTTATTTAAGAATTTCACTTGAAGCTTTCAACGTAAGATTGAAAGCTTATAGTCGTCGTATTTTAAAGCTTTCTCCGCATATGATGAATATGATACACGAGTCCCCTTATCTATTCAAATAAATATTTTATAGAGTATTTTATGTTCAAACAAAAGAATAGCAATATTCATATGGATGCAATTTAATTCAAACAAAACTGTCCAACTGAAATAGAAATGTTATGATTTATTTCTAAACAAACTATTTTCTTTGTACTATACAAGTATTTTAGTTGTTTATTTATATCAGGCAGTATTTATTACTTATTCTAGTGTTAGTAAAACTACATATACTGCTTTATTTTAAATGCATTGTAAGTGTATTTAAAGATGAAAATTTTAAATAGTCACAAATATTGAAACTGAAAAATTACCAAATATCTTTTAATTTAAATTTTCAATCATGAGAACATAAACTTATTTGCATTTCGGCATTGTAGATGACAACCGAAATATTATTTTTACATACATATATAAATATTTTCGCATAACAATACATGAGTTTCATTATTTCAGTTCTGTGTATCTAAATCACTATTCGCAGCATTTTCGCAAAAATATTTCCTTATTCTGAAATGCTCTCGCGTAGTTATCGAATGCCCTTCGGCAAAACTACTTTTGTAGGAGTTTTTTACGATGTATATAGCATAGTTTGTGATCTTAAAAACTGTAAAATAAGTATTGCTCGATCTCATTTTAAGAACAGAATTTTTTTTAACGTTTTACAAATGGATACAACAAAATCACTGATAAAGATTATTATTTTTTTCAACACTTGAAACACGTTTTACAAATGGACTCAACAATTATACTGTATTGAAAAAAATCACTAAGAAAGTAGTTTTATAGAACGAATTTTTAAGTATGGTAAAATGTTATCAACGTGAAGTTATAGCCCATTTATCGAGGAAAGCTATAGGCTATATATCATCACGCTAAGACCAACAAAAGCGGAGACATGCGGGTAAAACCGCGGAGCACAGCTAGTAGGTATACACGGGCTGTGTAGTGTGTAGTGTAGATCTAATAAAAACCCTAGATAAAAAAACCTTAGATTCTATTAATATATATGTACGGTCTATTTATAAATCAATAATAACAAGCTTTATGATCTCCAAGGACCGAAAAATATCACTTAAAGGTAGACCCTGGACGGAATATTTAAAAATAATATTTCGGTCCTCAGAAATAACAAGGTGGAACATAGGGTCGAGGTCTTCGCAAATTATTCGTCCTTTATACTTCACGAATCTTTTCGCTATAATGAACATGTTGTTAGAGTCTCTTTTAATACAAATATTATACAATACTGACGACCCGTTCCGTGTATTAAGGAAAATATTGTACCTAATAGAAATACAAAGAGTATACGGGATATTATTGTGCATATGATTAACCTTAGAAATATATTTTCATGTTTTTTTGCTTTCACTTTGTTAGACATGTTATTTATGATGAAGCATACATACATACATGTATGTACCTACCTATAACACCATTTTTAAATTCTATTCTCTGTGAATGAAAACCTATTAAAATCTGACCTTAAAAATTCTATCATTCAGATAAAACCATTCCAAACCCTATGGGTTCTAAACCTTTTCCAAATACTGTTAATAAGATGTGTTTATTAGACCCGTGTGCTCTTGTGGGATATATTAATTTCCCATCCATTTCAATGATAAATCGTTTAACTCTACCTTCGTACGTGCAGAGCCTCATGTGCCCGCCCGATGTTTTGTACAAAGCGTATTCTATATTATCTTGGTATGTAGGTATATTATAGTACATATTAATATTTAGTAGTATATATTATAGGCCCACTATTGTATTATAGTAAATAAAAAATCATTTATAATGTTTAAAATTATCAAAGCCATATCAATATTGAAATCAAAATATATGCCTTTCATTACGACTATTGCAATATCCAACTAATATTACAAATGCGTAAGTATTGATAAACGTATTTAAAATCACTACATTTTTTATTACTCATTGACAGCTTTACGTAACAAATACAGTATAGGTAAATTAGGGAAAGCTGGCATGTTCACAGTACTCACACTTATGCAATTTCACTTACAGTATGTTCAAAAATAAATGCGACTCTAGTTTCATTTTAGACTTGAATTGTAAAATGGGTGCGTTGTAGATATATATATATGCAAATATAATTACTTATGAAAGCTCTCATAATTTACCTTCTAATTGGATAAAAGTATTAATAATCATTCAATTATCAAATAATAATTAAATTCCTGACTTTGGTCGAGTAAAGATATCTAAGAAATATTATATTTGTAGTAAGTACGTAATACCTACCAATACGCGCTAACAAATATGTGTTACATGTTTATTGTATAATTTTCACACTATTGGTTTTAAACTCAAACTCAAACATTTATACAATTAGACTTCTTCTAGAAGCACTTTTGAATCGTCATAACAGTTTAACAGTTTTAACAATTACCACCAATTCAGAAAGCAGTATCTATAGAGAAGAAGAAGAATCTATTTAATCATAATCGTAATCTTCTACTTCACTGTAACTTTCATCGCTCGAAGAACTCGATGTTTCGTTGTCGGAATTTCTTAATGTTATTATAAATGAGTCAGTGTAATTATTATCTACTTTTGGTTCTAATTGAATATATTTTTCCTCATGTTCTCGCGTCTTTCTCCAAACGTCACTAAACATATCCAGACTAATAGCATTTGCTTCCTTTCTAAATAATTCTTCCACAGTTTTCAAGTTAAAGTTCACATTTTGTGATGCTACTTTCCCTTTAATTATGCCCCATAGTAACTCTATTGGGTTGAGTTCTGGATGGTATGGGGGAAGGCGCAATACACTATGTCCATGATCTTTGAGGATTGCATCAAGTAGGTAAAAATTGTGTATAGTTTGGCTTATTTTTTTTAATAATGTGATAACTCTGATTATTAATTAGTAATTTGATTTTTGAAAAAAAAAATGCCGATTTTAGTCAAAATTTATATTTTTCTAACAAGATCCTTATCATCCAAATTTCCACCTTGGTGAGAAAAATTGACATTTCTAATGAAAATGAACAAAAAATTAAATGATTTTATTAAATACTGTAAAATAGTCTATAATTCTTCCATTTACTGTATCACAAAGTTCTTCATAGATTTTTAGATATTCGTACTACACCAATTACATCACCCTGTATTTATAAACAATTGCAAAATATGACACATACATAGGCCGGGAGATACTGACACAAAATTTCGGGTCATTTGTAACAGAATGGCGGTTCTACAGAGGTCTTATTACGCAATGACTAAAAGAAAAATGATGGTCAGAACTCAGAACGCTGGTACCGGCGGACTAGTCGCGTGGGCGTTAGTCGAACTCGTCGGATAAATAGCGAAAGTCAAACAATTTGTAACACAAAAATTTTAGAATTCACCGATAGCCCATAAAAAAGATGTAGGCGGTAGTGTCATGCCATACTTTTCCGGTGTAACTTACAGCCCCCCATACCGACGCGATGCGTTGATTAAAAAAAAAACAATTCAAACATTTGTACCAGGCTAACTTTTGCACAGGTAATCATCATCGTGCAGACATTTACGAAAATCACCATGCCATACTTTTCGGACGATTCCAAATGGCCACCATACCGCCGAAAATCTGCAATAAAAATTTTTTTTCGCCAAACAATTTGTACCAGTATTGCATTTGGATTTTTGGAGAGTATTTGATAAAATGTGACCATTATTATATTTGCCATACTTCTAGTAGGGGGAAAAAGTGCTGCCATACTTGAAAATTAATTTATTCGTCACGTTTCAAAAATACGACTGTACAATACGTAAAATAATTTTTTACAGTATGGGATCATTATATTCTGTTTGTTTGTATACAATTCTACCTAGAAAAAAATATCGCAGATTGCAAACATGGGGCGGATGATTGTAAGACTTAAGCCAAGACGTAAAAAAAAATGAAAAGAATTGGCGATTTGTACCAGTACGGCATTTTTGGAAAGTATATGATGCAACGTGACCATTATTATATTTGCCATACTTTTAATAGAGGGAAAAATTAGTGCCATACTGCTACAAATCGTTCAAACTACGAATAAAATCTTACAATAAGAAAAAAATCTTATACACATTCGCCACCCCCCACAGGTATGGCATTATCACACTTCTATTTATAATCATTCAGGAGTTGTTGAAAAAAAATGTAGGGTGGTACAAATCGTTGGGCGAGAAAAAAAAATTCAAAAATTTGCAGATTTTCCGCGGTATGTCGACCATTTGGAATCGTCCGAAAAGTATGGCATGGCGATTTTAGTAAATGGCTGCACGACGATGGTTACCTGTGCAAAAGTGAGCCCGGTACAAATGGTTGAATTGTTTTTTTTAAATCAACGCATTCACGTCGGTATGGCGGACTGTAAGTCACATCGTAACTGTATGGCATGACACTACCGCCTACATCTTTTTTAAGGGCTATCGGTAAATTCTAAAATTTTTGTGTTACAAATCGTTGGACTTTCGCTATTTATCCGACGAGTGTGACTAACGCCCACGCGACTAGTCCGCCGGTACCAGCGTTCTGACCATCATTTTTCTTTTTGTCATTGCGTACTAAGACCCCTCTAGACCGCCATCCTGTTACAAATGACCCGAAATTTTGTGTCAGTATCTCCCGGCCTAACATGTGCAATGTGTAAATGTGTTGACGTTCCAGCTCTTCTTAATATACCTATAACAAAGCGATACAAAATTCAAAACAGACGCAAACAATGCCTCAGCCTCATATTGCCTTGCGACTACTGACAGGTAATTACCGCAAAGCCATGGTTGGCAAATTTTTGCAAATACACATAAATACATTTAATTTTTTGCATTTGAAATAGGATTTTTGGAAAATAAAAAAAAAGACAATGAGGAGCTGGTGTGTTTCTACTCAGAGAAACATTTTCTATTGTAATATTTTTACAAACTACATGTAATGACATAACATCAAAATAAAGTCTTAATGAGATGCTTTGCGAATTTGTATGAGATTTTTGCGAATCCAAGTAGTTAGATACATCCATACTAATATTATAAATGCGAAAGTAACTCTGTCTGTCTGTCTGTTACTCAATCACGCCTAAACTACTGAACCAATTTTCATGAAATTTGGTATGGAGATATTTTGATACCCGAGAAAGGACATAGGCTACTTTTTATTCCGGGAAAATGATGCAATCCCGGAAATCCCACGGGAACGAGAACTATGCGGGTTTTTCTTTGACTGCGCGGGCGAAGCCGCGGGCGGAAACCTAGTTTCATATAATTTGAAGATCAGAATACATTTTATACAGACTCATGAACAAGCGGATGTCCGGCCAAGTAGCATTGTCTAGATTCGAAGTTTTGCTTTAGAATTCCTCTCAAACTTGCTACATATTATCCAGGAATTGTTCGCAAGTTCAACCTCTGCGTAAAGTTACGATGTCCAAATTGCAATGTTCGTGTATTCTATTCACTTACCTATTTACTGAAATCAGAATAATAATTACCACAGATTAAAAAGTTTCTGTAATAAACCATTATTTTACTTAATTTAACAAGAATACAACATTTCATTTTAAACAAATTTTGTGCTTTCTAATCTGGAAAATAATTCATATAACCGTTGGTTATGTTTTTTACTTTTATTATATTAGTTAATGCTTGGGCAGCCCTAAGCACTAATTATAAACACACAATAATAACGGAACATTATTATTATTGTATGTACTTACTGCTGATTGAGTGTCAATTGAAGACAATTCAATTTGCAGTGGCTTATTGCACAGACTAATGCGCAAATACGCCACAATTTTGATATTGATCTGAAATGCTTCATCGGAAATATATTTATGAATGACCAACTTTCGTGGAAACATGTGTTTCGAAACAAATAACAAGTAGCTTATTTTTTTATTTAAATGGGCTTTGATGGCATGTAGTGCAAACAAAGGGGACAAAGGGATCACGTTTCACAGTTCTACGTACCTACCAGGAGAGCAGAGTACAATAGATGGTACATTAACGTATTTACCCTCGGGTCGGGTTATCGGCTAGGGTTGAGCCTTGGCCTCCTTTGACATTTATGCTACCCGTGTTTACTTTCAAAACCGCGAGAGGACGTTTTGACGGAGGGCAAGTCAGCTTTGTAAGTTCCAATATAGAGTTATATTATCTATGAGATTAAATGATAACTGTTACAAAAGTAGCGTTAGCTATTAAGTATTTTGTGATAAAAATTCAGCGAAGTTATATAGATTTTAATATTGGAAAATTTGCTCTACATTAAATATAAAGATTCAAAATTTTCTAAATATAAAGTTACCCTTGTTACCTTATGCCATCTTACAAAGATAACTATACTGTGATACATCAATTTACAGTACATTAAGTTTGAATAGCTATTATACTCGAAGTTTCCTAATCTAGATAAGTAAAGGCCATTTCGTAACAATACGTGGAATATTTTTCTGAAATGTACCTTATTGTTGGCGTTGAATTGTAAACTAAATGAATACAATTCTTTGAAATTGCTTATAAAGTAATTTTCTGTAAATAGCAGACGAAATAAGTGTACATTGTCTATCTTTTGAATTAGCAAGCGTTCTTTTGTCTATTTTATTCATTTGAAAAATCATTTAAATTAGTATTTGCTAAAATACTTTTAGGAAATTGCAAACGAAGCGATTGATCGAAGTAGTTGATTAATGGATAAAAACTGCTTCATCAGCGTAGAGTAGCTATATTTATAGCTTAGTGGAGGGATCTTAAACGCGATCATATCACAAAGAAAGATAATAAAATGTAGAGTGTTCATATTATATAATATGTCCTATCCTATCCTTCTAATATTATAAATGTGAAAGTTTGTGAGAATGTGTGTGTGTTTATTACTCTTTCACGCAAATACTACTGAACAGATTACAATGAAATTTAGCACACATATAGAGGGTAACTTGGATTAACACATAGGATAGGTTTTATCCCGGAAATCCCAGGGTAACGGGAACTATGCGGGTTTTTGTTTGAAAACGCAGTCGAAGCTGCGGGTGGAAAGCTAGCTGTTTAATAAAATTGAAAGTTTCTTGCAATAATAATACAACTATAGACACTAAAATCCAGACACCACATACAGATAGAATACGCTTAATTTTATTGGCTTCGTCTACCAGTTAAGAGGTTTTCGATGAAAATTTTCTTTTACAAAATTTTATAATATTATAATAAATATAGTTTACTCATTTAATTTTATAGTCAAAATATAGATGCGCAGGTAAGTGTATCGAGGTATTAAAAGCATTTCATGAAATAAGCAATTGCTTTTATAAACGAGCAATTAGAAAAGTGTAAGTATAACATACTCTAGGTACAGAACCTAACGAATTTCATAGTACCTACGTAAATATTGGTAAGTATCAGATATTACATAAATCGAACAGAAAGAGAAAAATAAAAACAACTTTTTCGCTTTATATTTGCTCCAATTTGAATGGAATTTTTAATTCTGATATCAGGATTTCCGAAGTATTTCACAGAATTAAACAGATTGTTCCAGTGTTTCATTACTAATACAATAAGCTCTGCTTTTGTACTGAGCCCATACACGTGTTACAAGTACGCAGAAATTTAACTCATATTCCCTAGCTGTTTTAACTTATTTCCAGAACTATGTTACTAATTATCTATCAACTTTGGTTTTTAAATGGGTAGTAATATAATCATACTCTAAGTAGGTACTATGTATTACATAATGTATATTTAATTTTTCGCTCAAAACTCCAAGGATGTCTGAATTTTTATACAACGTTATAAAAAAAATATTGAGAAATAAACATTCTTAGATGTACCTAATCTATTTATTTGTGATACTCTTAAACATCTTATATATTATGCTTTATATAATATAAATTACATTAAATTTAATCCGTTAGACAGAAAATTGTTACATTTACGAACAAAAAATAAATGATGTAAGTATTTTAAGATAGCCCTCTTTGAGAACTTCTCAGCTTAAAGATTTAATCAAAGTGTTATCAACCCGAGTACGGAGCAAATAAAAGGATATATGCCATAAAAATGTCGTAAATATGCTCTATACGAGGTGTCGGAGTAATAAAGCAAGAATAAAGACTTAAGTGTACTTTATGCTTCAAGTTTTACAATGTCTAGATTTTTACTCGGATAATTGAAATCTACATAAGTTCAGTAGAAGTTTCCATTCGTCGATTTAAATGCGAATTATGTCCTTATGTCCTCTATTTCGTAATAATATACTTAATTTACTATTCATCCAAAAACCAATAAAAAAAAACAAATTTAAATGAGACCACGTGGCAGGCCTATCAAAAAAAATATTATCAAAATCGATTCAACCAATCAAAAGTTCTGAGGTGATATACTCAAAAAAGTCGAAATGAGAACCTTCTCTTTTTGAAGTCGGTTAAAAATAACTTAATATTAGCTTTCCTTAGGTACTACTCGTCGGCGGTTATGTTATCTCATGACAGCTGCCGTTCTCCATAATGTCGATCCCGTATTTCACCCCTGTCATGTTTTGTTGACAAAACTTAGTTATATCCTTTTCCAAGTAATCTAAATATCCATGAGACATCTATATATTAATTCAAGTTCGAAACATAACTACTTATTTGACAAACAGAAAAATTGACGGCTGATAAACAATAATTTACGTGCTAAAACATCACTACCAAATTAGTCCAGTTGGTATGAATACAATAGTATATTTTAACAAAGAAACATTTGAATATCAAATAAACGCTGAGAAACCATATATTGAATTGAAAATAAGTTTATTATTCCACCTATAGCTAGCAGCGAATGGCGCGAATCCAATCTCTTGTGTAAACAGAACGAATTGTGTTCAAACAGCGAGGATTTGCCTGTTTTCCTTGAAAAATATTCAATATTTGGTAATTGGAAGTCCTTGTTTAAGAAAATATTTAATTATATTTCTATTCAGTTACACAAAAGCTTTTGATATGTCTTTATAAATTGTTCCTATGAGAAATTAAATCAATGTATGGCTCTACATTAAATTACTGCAGTTTATATAAAAATATGAAATTATTGCACAATTAATGATGAGGCCCAGAAACTATAATGCACTGAAAATTATTGAAGAATATTATAAATATCCAGGGCATAACCATTTTCGTAATTACAGACTTACAAAAAACACATAAAAAACCTAAAGCCATTTATTTCATGATTTGTAAGTGATATCAGATGAAATGGGAATGTAAACGAAATCTAAAATCAAATACTAAAATCTTTATAGCCGTGTTGTTTTACGTACCTATCGGATAATTAATACACACAATACCTACATAAATCTATCCTCATTCCGATATACTGATTTGTCGAATATAAGTGCCAATGCAATTTTAATAGAACGCAGATAAGAGTTGTTTGAGTGGAAAGATCGAATTTAGTCTAGTGGGCATTCAAAATACATATAAAAAGAAATTCTTTGCTTATCAATACTAATTATTATAAAGCTGAAGAGTTTGTTTGTTTGTTTGAACGTGCTATTCTCGGAACTGGTCCGATTTGAAAAACACTTTCAGTGTTTGATAGCACATTTATCGAGGTAGGCTATAGGCTATATATAATCTCACTAAGACCAACAGGAGTGGAGCCACATGGGTGAAACGGCGCGGCGGAGCGCAGCTAGTAAATACTATCACGTAGGTACGACATAACAAATGAAGAACAGCGTTTAACTAAATTGCTCTTGCACCACTCTAATGCTATAGGAGGATCCTTGAGATCCTCTCCACTGATCGTTAGGCCCTAAGGGAAGTTATTTATGAAAACATCAAACGCGTAGTGAAGATTTATTTTTGGTGTTTAACATATTGTTGTGTGGTCAAGATTTATTTATGCCCTTATAGATTGATTTTGAGAAATATTAAAATTTCAAATTATGAACGAAAAGATTTTTAAATGAAAAATTTAATTAAGCTCTGGGGAAACAAAGTGTTTCTGTGTGTAAATTATGTTTTAAACAAAGAGTATAATAAAGCTGTCCGTTATCCAATGTACACATACTAAATAATATTTCATTTACATGATTGTTCAATCTAATTTGTTAGCTATACAGATCCTAGGAGTCATTTGATTATTGAAAGGGTACATAATGCTACAAATATACCCAAAAACATTAAATCAAAGCAATCACCCTAATATATACTCCATACTTTATTGTCTTTTACCCACAGTTCGATACACTTAGAAATACAACAGATATTGTATCTTTACGCACGGATGGTTGAGTATCTCTGATATAACAGCGGCATATTTCATTGTTCATAACAAAGAGATTTATGTACCCACGGTAGACGAAATTCTTTGTATCTCGGTTCTATTTTATGGTAAAAGGACAACCAACTGTTACATCACAGATTACTAAATAGTAACAAGGTTACACGTACATTTTGATTGAGAATTAAACTTTTTAGGATTTAAAGTAAAGTGCTGTTTACCTCGTGTCCGTGGAGTTGACTTGTTTTGAAGTCAATACATTTTAAATTGTACGGTAAGCATAAAATGATTTTTTATATGAGTTAGCAGGATTTGGCTTATATGGCTTATACAATTTTATAATGGAAAATACAATGCAATCGATGTACAATCGTTTAAAAAATAGTTCAATTGATCCGAGCGTGTTGATATTTTCTTCTTTCTTTATTTTAATACCAAAGAAGAGATATAGCATTTCTATCCACACAAAATATAAAATTTCATCTCACTTAAATAAACTTTATGAATATAATATCGGCTAAGAAAAATATCTAAACTGATACGGAATATTTCCATTTTTTATTAAAGGACCCACTGCATTTAACGAGCATAACAACATTTTGATATAACGGCGTAGTTAACATTTTAATTAAAAAGTATCCAACAAGCATTAAATGCACTCTATTGTAGCTGTGTCAAAGCAAATTCTACCGCTATTATATTTGGAATTATATCCACCCGTTTTCCTGAACGAATAAAATCTGGTACAAAATGATTATTCCTGTTAAAATCTTATCAAAATAGTACTCACCGTGATTGTCTCACACACAGAGAGTTGAACTTTTCCAACTTTCAATATTCGTAGCCGATAGAGCGCTCACGCTTGCGACCGCGCTACGGCGTAGACCGCGGCAAATTGAGGCGTAGCGACCTGTAGCTACGGGATTCTGGGAACACATGCGCTGATAATATATTCTAAAGAAACGGTTCGGCACGAGACTTTTAATAAATGCTCTTTTTATAGTCTAAGGTCAATATTTCAGAGCTTTAAGTTTAAAATGCATAAAGTGTAAATTATTATCGTGTTTTATTCTCTAAATTTCACATAATCTTTAATTTCACTTAATCACGGTAAGATGTGGTAAAAATCGAGGTTATTGCAGTTGAGTAAATTTGCAATTAAATAGAAGAAGTATTCTAAAAAGGTGTCGGCTTTTAGCCTTTAATTTAGCACTTAATATCTTAAATATTTATCCAGTAAACAGTACCTACAATGCAAATTAATTTCGGTTTTCACAAATTCTCTCGGTTGGTTTATTTTATCAAAATATTATTTACAACATAAGTGAAAATGTTAAAAGTCGGGAAAAAAATAGCTGAATTTTGCAATGTTTATGTGCCTATTTATACCACGGCGTAACCCTCAACCTTTACTTTAACATACAGGTGTTTTAGAAAAAACAACCTGGTATATTTTCCTCGTCAATTATTTGCACGTGTCAGAAATAAACATTTAATAGAAATATTTACTTAAGTACATATTATTATAACAAAAACATCGCATTAAAATCTATTGTGCATATTCGTCATATTATCCCCGAGCTAGGGGACGAACAAAACTAGTCTTAAACCTTCGTCAACTTCAAGAAAACCGTAATACAAAAGATGTTATTTTACTCACATATAAATTTCTAAGAGTTAATATTATGGGCCTTCGTCACAATGGACAGCGTTGGCCCAACAAATGATCGTCGATGTTGGCCGCCATTATGGTGATCACTAGACATAGTATAAAACAAATCGCTTTCTCTGTCCCTATGTCCCCATGTATGCTTAAATCTTTAAAACTACGCAACAGATTTTGATGCGGTTTTTTTAATAGAACGAGTGATTCAAGAGGAAGGTTTTAGTATATAATTTATTACGTTTTAGACAAAGCGGGCGAAGCCGCGGGCGGTAAGCTATTTATGAATAAACATCTACAATGACGTCAGATCATAGACATTTAGGCCCTCTACACTGTTGTGGTTACCTCTACTCGCCCAACGATGCCTTTTGTGAAGAAGACCCATCATGTTTATATTATAATATTATAATATAATACAATTACGAAGCAAGTGCCCCTGTAATGCTAATTTGCCTGCAGGCAATGAGCGAACATAAGATATAATTTTATTTATTTTGAAGCCAGTTTCTTGAGGGCGCACTTTGATCATAAATTCATTAAAGAATATGTTCATAATTATTTATGGGCACTTAGTGCTCCTGTAATGTAATAATTTTAGTTATGTTTAGATATAGGTATTATAAAACTGAATATTTAATATTACAATTACTTTTTAACTTAATTAAATGCTTAAGTTCAATGCTTAATTAAAATCTTGTGTTACAACAGGTATCACAGTTATAAAATAAATATTTCTTTCTGTTAAAACTGTAAATTAATTATTATATCTTTCTTGACAGAGTTTTTATACTATAACTAATTTATAGGCAATAAAGGTTGATATCTAATCATCATCATCATCAGCCCATATACGTTCCCACTGCTGGGACACGGGCCTCCTATGTTACTCAATATTTAATAATAATTTGAAATAAAACACTTAAAAATTATTACAATCTTTTTTATTATAAAAATATTCAAAATATCACATTCATACATTGTTCCACAATATTTTGTTTCGATATTATTAACACTTAGACTAGATTACCCCAGTGTCCAGAAACTAGATCAACACTATAAAATTAAATAAATAAATATGTACTTAGATACATTCAATTTGTCTTTGGTCAATTGTTTAATTTAAAAAAATACGGTCTTACTAATAAAATGTTACCCATTCGCTTTGCAATGGATTAGTTATTGCAATAACCTGTCTTGTTTTTATGATTGACGTTTCATGTGAGCAAGAGCAGGACATAGCTATGGTTGAAAATGGTAGAAATTTATCCATTGTTTAACTTTTTATTAGTAAGGCCGATAGAGTTTATTATTTTAATAAACATTATTTGATCGTATCAAATTGAATGCAGGTAATTCTATTGGAAATATAGTTTGTTTTCCTACACACATACTAAATACGAACTTATATTTTTGCTTGTTTTAAAATTGTCACATTTATATAAAACTTTTATTCATGTTAAAGGTTTGGTTCCAATAAATAAATAAATATAATTTCAAAAATCGACATAAATAGCAATCGACACATTATATAAAAACACTTAACATATTTATAAATAGACACATATAACTAAACACAACCACATTTGAATTAGTTAACTATAAATCTAAAAGTTGAGCAATTTTTATAAGCAACCTTTAATTCTATTACAACTTTAATTAATTTCTACTTATGTACCAAATTTCCTAATCTTATATATAAAAATGAATCGCAAAATGTGTTGGTAAGCGCATAACTCGAGAACGGCTGAACCGATTTCGATAATTCTTTTTTATTATATTCCTTGAAGTACGAGGATGGTTCTTATGTAGAGAAAACGTAAACATGTACCACGGGCGAAGCCGGGGCGGACCGCTAGTTATTTATGAAAATAATGTTTTCAGTCCAAATCTTAGGGCTCCCGCACACGGGCCACCGGCCACAAAAAGCTGCCACCGGCATATTTCCTGTACTTTTCATACATTACTTCTCGTGGCAGCGCTTGTGGCTGTCGCGAGTGGCTCGTGTGCGGCGACACTTACTTTCAATTGCGTCGTCTTAACAAATATTACTTTACAAAAAGGTTCAAAATATGTGCCTAATTAATATCAACAAATCAGTACTTAAATTTATCAAAAGCCTTTTTTTAAGCTTAAGAATGAACGAACGAACTTAAATTCAATATTAAAAATCTTTTCAGGACGTTCATTGGGTTTACTGTATAAACTATATTTAATAAGAATTTTATCAGCAGTGTTAATCATTATTAAAAAAAAAATATTCCATATTTTTTCCTATTTACCTATGTACCCTTCTGGCAAAAGCCTGTGATCCTAACATCTCCCTATTTAATAATTAAGAAGACTAGATCGTAGATCCTTATTAAATAAAAAAAATAGCTAGTTGCACCAATAATTCATTTCTTGTATCTGCATATAGGTGTACAAAGAACAGTTATTACAAAACTAAATACATCACAATGACTTGACATAATACCATTATAATTTATGCTGTATTACTATTCCTTGATAATATATCCTAGTTGCTTCATATCTCTATCGAACTGTTCATCTCGGTATTTCTTAATCTTTTTCAACCATTTTGTACAATTTACATAGTTCCTACAGGTTCCACCGTATTGCGTAGGGAGGCATTCAGGGTCTATGTGTTTTTGTAGGGACTTCAAGTCACTGCCATGGAAGTGAATCTTGTCCCAGGCGTGCTGGGGGATGAACTTCTTAAATATGTAGAAGAAGGTGTTGAGGAGCCAGTTGTAGTTGATGATGTGGCAGGAGTTCACGCGGGTTGGCGCTGCGCCCTGAAAAAGATTGACTAAAATTAAAGCTTTAGCCAAAGATGTTTTACCTAAAAAATACGCTGTTTCATTGGGCGTGTCTTGTAGCAAGTGATGTTTATTATTAAATAACTTTTACATTGATATTATAAATTAAATAAATTAACAAGATTAACCATTCAAATCATATTTATCTATCGGACTGGTTTCTTAAAGGAATCGATGTGTCGATTTTTGGCAGATTTATCGATGAATGATACATGCAAATGAAACTTGAAAGTTTATTTTCTTTGTTTATTATGTTAATGTATACTACCTACTAGCTAACCAGCAAAACAAACAGGTCAATAACTGCATATACTACTAAAATACCTATAGGTAAAGGTATTTAAAGTAGTACTAGCTGTGGCCCGTGGTTTCACCTGCATTGCTCCGCTCCTGTTGGTCTTAGGGTGATGATATATAACCTATAAGTTATAACCTCTCATAGATAGGCTATCTAACATCGAAAGAATTTTTCAAATCAGACCAGAAGTTTCTGAGATTAGCGCGATCAAACAAATAAACTCTTCAGCTTTTTAATATTAGTATAGTTCTTCCCTTCCAAGAGAAAATTGTATATTTACCCCCAGAATAGACACAATTTGGTACGCAATGGTCGGCGTTAGCGCTGACACCTGTCGTAAACTGAGCCCAACCAGATCAACGATCACGGTGCCTCCAAGGACCTGCATCTTTGGCTGCCGGATACCAATCTCTGCTAATACTAGACCAGTTCTGACCAAATCGTCGACAGGATATTCTGAAGGATCCCACATACCTGGAAGTGATAGATTAACATTTATTTTATTTGGGACATTTGACTTTTTATGCGTAGTGGGTTATAACTTATAACTAGTACCTAATTGATGAAAATTTATGTAAGTATATCGTTCTTATTGTTATTGTTGTATCTTATAGTAATTGACACCTCGAGAAGTCTGCCTTGATTTTAATAAAGGCAGTTCTAGCCATTAGAAGGTAACTACTAATATGCCCATTCACTCCTTGTTATAATTTTCTTTCAAGGTCACTCTCAATGATAAACAGTGGATATAATGTATTTCGTATTTAACGAAACAGTGCACATATTATGCAATTATGTCATTAAACACGCATATTTTTTGCAATAATTTGCTCTTTACAGAAAGCTATTGACCTTCCGAATATAACTGCAGTTTTGTAATCATCCACAACGACACTTAAATATGCAATTAATTTTGTTAAATTAGGGTCTTATTAATTAACTAGCTCCCGCCCACGACTTTGTACGTGCATCCCCGTTTTTCCCCGTTCCCGCAAGAATTTCAGGAAATCCTTTCTTAGCGGATGCCTACGTCCAAACATCTACCTGCATGCCAAATTTCAGCCCGATACGTCCAGTGGTTTGGGCTGTGCGTTGATAGATCACTATATCAGTCACCTTTGAGTTTTATATATATGTATATAGATTGTGTTCTTGTGAGTCAATGTCAAATATGTTTACACTCTATTAATAATAACTCACTCTATTTATAATAACGTACCAAACTTCAAGATAGACAGTCTCCCGATATCAGGTCGGTCCAGTATACAGCAACCGAAAACATCGCCGACCTTCATCAGCCCCCACAGGTCCACATCTTTGTGAAGATGAGGGTATTCCTCTCGGAATGTGCAGTAGCGGACTAGCTGAAAGGATTAACATAATTTTAAATATATCTAATGTTCAAGAAATAGGTACTACACTACTACACACACATACTCTCTCACACACACACACTCATACACTCACGAAATCTTCATTCTCACAAACACCTGCTATCTAGAATTTTGTACTACTTTTTTTTCTATTTTTTACGTACTTAATTTGCATATTATTGATAAAGCTTTTACGGATGTCATCGTAATTTAAATTTATAAAAACTTTGTTTTATGTTCCACATAAATATTTTTTTTTTTAATTTGAATAGATATCCAATAGATAGATAGTGTACCTGATAGATAAAATATAGTTTAGCCTGAAAAAATATTTAGTGTGGAATTGTATTGATCAAGACAGAATTTTCAGAACTTCTTATACATGTATCTAAGGCTTGTGTTATAACACTAATTACGTACCTTAAGAGAAAAAAATATTATGTGCAAAGATTTTAGATATACATAATAATATTATCTTTATTTGCAATCTTTTTTTAATTTATATTCCAATTTCATATGACGTTATATTATAGTGGTTTTTCGCACCTACCCGCGTCAATTTCGAGATCTTTTGTAGATAACAATAACTCCTGTTTACCACTTCTTTAATATTTTATTTAATACTGTGATTAATTATGATTTAGTGTTTTTAAAATATCCTGTTTCAAACGATAAAATATACATATTGTGGTCACAAGTTAAAGCTAGTTTCTAATCTGTGGTTAAAGTCACATAATATTAAGGCTCAAAATATTATCTCAGTTAAACTAAGTACACTACAGTAGCCTGAAACTGTCTCCAAAATGAACAAAAAATTAACATTTATGAAAAATGTTTTAAAAATAACTACAATAAATACTTATTTACTACATATACGTTCAAGTTTAAAATTTCAATGACAATATTTGGTTAGAAAACTAGGAGAAAAAAAAGCGGACTTATTTAATAATTCGGGTTGTTGCTTAAGTCATAAGAATGTTGTTTTGTGTTATGATATTATCGTGCATAATTTTTGCATTTTATACTTCTTTTTATATTTACACCAAAAAAAATCTTCCCATATAAATATTGATCACACCTATTGAGAAAATATTATTACGAATTTTTCTATTCCTGATTAGATTCTTTTTATGAGGAACTTTCCTGTTCCCTAATCCATACATCCATACATATTACATAAAAATGAAGCCTACAACATAAAAATATACCAGGGAGACAGGATAATTGGCAGTGTTGTCGCCATTCGGAATAAATGTATTGTAAGAATTATATTATTTGTAATCAATCAAAGTGAGTTCACCGCTTGCTAATAATCACTACATAGTATAAAACAAAGTCGCTTTCTCTGTCACTATGTCCCTATGTCCCTTTGTATGCTTAAATCTTTCAAACTACGCAACGGATTTTGATGCGGTTTTTTTAATAGATAGAGTGATTCAAGAGGAAGGTTTTAGTATATAATTTATTAGGTTTTATACAAAGCGGGCGAAGCCGCGGGCGGTAAGCTAGTATTATAAATAGCCAAATAGAGACGATAGTTCTGTATGAAGCAGAGAAATGAAGACTACCTATGAAATAGAATGATCCGAAATAGACGAGGGTATATAATACGTGTTAACTATTTTATGACTCCTTACTTAAAAATGCTGCTATTACTGCCATTGTTTATTTATTTTTAAAAACGTTAATAAGCTCTAGGTCTAGGAACCTTTATGATATAAATTTGGTTCCCTAACGTGTTGAACATGGACTTAATACTATTTCTATGCCAAAATTGTCGAAGGTTCTATCTAAATGTAACCGTTTATTTATATCCATTTTTAAAGAATATTAAAATAATCTTCATCGCAAATCTATTTATACAACAAAATGAGCGAATTTTGTTTTTATCGAATATCAATAGCCTTCTAAAAGCGTCGACTCAAGTGTCTAGACTTATAAAAATGCATTCCATAAATTAACATCTGCTTACAAGTTTATGCGCTCTTGGTACAATGAAATTTTTAGCTCGAAGGAAGCGCAGCAAAAACGCATCGTCAGTGCGGATTGGGTCACATTCTCCTCGATCTGAAAAAAAAAAGATTATTCTAGAATGTCCTAGAAGGAAAATAAATGTAACGGGAAGTACTGGAAATCGTAAACATTATTTCCAGAATGTTCTAGAAGGGAAAGAAATATAACGGGTACTACTGGAAATGGTGTATTTGAATCATGTTCCATGTTTCGTTCTAATTTGAAATACAATATTCAGTTTTCCGTTGTTATGTTTTAGTATGAATCATTAAGGGTACGCGCAGACAGAGAGCGTTCTGCGTTCCGCGTTCTTTGTAATGTGAAGGATCTATAGCGCCGGCGCACACAGAACGCAGTTAGACCGCGGCGGTCATTCGGAACGCTTGCGTACTCGCGTTCTCTGTACAGAATTACAAAGAACTCGCGTTCTCGCTATGGCTGGTCCGTCTTCTCCAATTGGTATCTTGTTTTTCTATTTCAGATTTTACATAGTCATGTAACTCATTGAAGCTATTTATTGACATTCGAAAATAAATATAAAATCTCTCTTCATCTTGAAGCAGCTCAGGCATAAGAATACTAAATTCTCCCATATCATCTCGTTTCGTGTTGATAGGGTGTACCCAACATTTTCTACTTTTTTTTGACTCCTCTAGACTCCACAAAAGCAAGGCTTCATCTTCGGAAGATGAACTTTCGAGAGACATGTTTCACGTGCGGAGAGTCACGAAATAGAACGCAAATGTCTTGAACGGCTCCTGTGTGCGCTAGAACGCAGAACGCAGAACTGACGAACGCATAACGCAGAACGCGGAACGCAGAACGCTGTATGTCTGCGCGTAGCCTTACCTTCATTAGTGTTGAACCGCATTATTATAACAATTTTGCGCCGGTGTAAATTGAACAATTAAGTGTGTTTTGGTTATTAAATTCAAACTTAAATTCTATTGTTATTTGATGAGCATGATTTTGTCATGAGTATTTTTTAACTTTGCAAAAAAAATGGTAGTCCATATGATTGAGATATTGTATTTTAAGTCTTTAATAAATACTGTGTTTTTGTAACTATGTACTTGTAGATTACCTATATACATACATACATAATACTATTATGAAGGATCATTAATTTATTTTATAATATATTTCTCGTGATAAATTAATATTTTCTTAAAGATCAGACCAATTAATTTGCATCTCGACATGATTATATTATGCAAATAGCACAATCTTGCCATTAGGTACATATTACAAAAGAAGCATATAATTAGACTAAGACTAACTATAAAAATAATAAGAGTATTAATTATAACAATTTTCTATGCGAATGTTTTGCAGTGATATAGAACACAATCATAAAACAATGCTTAATACCTACGACTAATATTCAAACATAAAAATCACAAGAAAACTAATATTTTTGTACCGTGAAGGTTCACAAATATACATTTTAAACAATGACATCTATGTATGTACCGTTTGAAAATCACAATGTTGTTCGTTGTTCGTTTCTAGGTGTTTTGGTGCACCTTCTTAAGAAACCGTATGAATTTACTAGTTAGGTAATTACTGCGGGAACCGTATACAGTCCATTGTATTTCACTCAAATATAATCTGCTATAAACAACAGATTTTAAAAATTCTCAAACTACTATAAAGCGGCATTCGTACAGAGAAATTTGGGCTAAACTTATTTTTTTTATCCTGGGTTTAACTGGACGGAGCCGGAAGATTCAGCTAGTTCTTACTACCTCATATTATTATAAAATAATGCAAAAGTAGGTTTCTTTTTAGCTCGCTTAGCTCTTTTATCTTTCACGTAAAATTACGGAATAATCTAATTTGTAGGTTGAGATTTCCATAATTATTAGAAATAATTTTTTATACCGCAGTGAAACATTTAATCGCCATTTTCATGTTCTTTGACCACGCGGACCAAGTCGCGCTTAACAGCTAGTCTTGTATAAAAGCAGACCTTATTACCTATGTCTGACGCCTGCGAGATATTCGCACAGATTGTATTGTTATATTGAAATATTGTTCCTTCAATGAAATAGATTGTGGCGTGCGACTTCCTATTCAAATCTTTGTGCTTTTAAAACCATTTTTGTAATAAATATAATGAGTCAGTCATATTCCTTAAATGTGTGTGAATATGTTTTTATTTAAAATTGAATGATGCACGAAAATTACCGTTGGTGTTACTTTTAAACACTCATCTGAATTAAAATAAGTATTTGGTCATGATGAAATCTAGCCGAATTACTTATATCGATAGTTTAAAAGCATGTTGATCTCCTTGATCTAAAATTATTATTTGAATTAAAAATATTTTAAGTATCGGATTGTTTTATACGTAGATATGTAATAGTTCCTAAGGATACGATAGTTGAGTGTATAGGTAGTTTTTCTTAATGTTTTTGTCTATTATTAAATATGGCTTTCCCTCCATTTAATAAGCCGCAAAAATTTACTTTAAATTCATTTTGCTGACTGAAATTCCTCAAATCATAAAATTCATACTAAAAACAAGAGCCATGGTTTTGCCCTAAAGAGGGAACAGGGGTCACGTGTTATCTTTATGTTGCATAAAAAGGCCCTTACTCACCAAATATCATTTTCCTTAACTCCGTGATGGCTGTTCCCCTGGTACTTGCATTCTCGTTACATATTTTTGGAGCAATTTCCAACAACTCGGGGTCCTCTTTTGTATTCAACTCCGCCTCGAAAGCTATTTCAAGAAAGCACTCGTACATCATAGAGTCCTAGTATTCAGAACCTGTAACAAAATACATTTTTTGTTGGCTTATTTAAAATAATAATTTTATTTCACTTAAAAATAGGATTACAATATTTTAATACAAAAAAATATGGAAATTTATAAGTATCTAGATCAAAAGCGTGTAAAATTCAGTAGGTAGATGTTTAAATCAAAATTAATTTGCATATTTGTTAATTTTAGTTTCATGAAGCGTAAATTATTAAGGAAAAATAGACTAAAATACTAGAGTTATGCAGATATAATTAACAATCGTTTCAAAAGACACTTAATTTTTACATTTCACAATAAAAGTTCATATTAAATTATTCGAATTATACCGGCAATGTTTCAACCGTAAAATTTGACGATGTTATCACATTTTAATTCACAATAATTAGTCCATTTATCTTTTGAAAGAATTTGAAATTCAAAACAGTCATTACTGATGCAAAGTCTAGTGAATTATAGTATTTTATTGCAGTTTGCAATAATTCATTTTTCATCTATTATTATCAGAAAGATAGGATTGTAGTTACAAACATTCTTGATATCATTAATTCGTAAGCTCAATTACGCGGATTTTATAAAAAGAGCTAGTAACTTTTAGACCCTATATATGGATAATAAATAGCCTATATATATATATTATAGGCTATTTCTTATCCGGTTGCCGTGCGGGCCAAGTCACGTTCTGAATATATAAAGATAAATGAACAACAAAAGAGCGAAAATATTAGAGTTAAACCGTGGATCTTTTTGGCACAAATACGTTGTTCCAATGTGTACCTAAGTGTCGTGAGTTTATCCCCGCGTCTCTTTATGCGGCTGATGCATTATCCATCTGTTTCACTGATCGAGTTTCTTTACGGAGTAGGTTATTAGCACTTATTAGCCTACACGGGACATTATGGGCTCTCTTCACAATGGTCAGCTTTGGGCGAGTAGAGCCAATCGCGAAAGTGTAGAAGACCTTAATGTCTATCGGCCGTCTAGATGTTTATTCATAATCTCCGTATTGGCGGCAAACATCGACGATCATTTGTTTGGCCAACGCTGTCCATTGTGCAGAGGTGTATTATAGAGCGACTTCAATTCAAATCAAAAGCGGAAGAACAGCTAGTATTAAATAATAATACTTAATAAGGCTAGCTTTGTTCGTTGTTACTTGATTACAGTAATCCATGAATAACCTCTTCTAACACCTACCGACCTAGCTGCTGCTAACTGCGTATTATATTTTTTTACTAAGACAAAATACGACATTACGTTTGGCATCAATTCACCTAATTGGCGAATTGTGGGTTGGTTTTGTGCGTCGTCAATCAATGACTCAAACATTCTAAATAGATAACTTTATTTGCTACAATTTCGGACAAAATCTGACACATAACAATTTGCCATTTAATTAATTTGGTACGTTTCCACTCTCAGTTTAAACAACACGAGGGTCAGATTAAGTTTCAATGATCGGATAAAAGTTGTAATATTTAATTAAGCTCCTCATCGGTTTAACTCTCTGAAATGATAGTTAAATTATATTTAATTTAATAGGTATGATCAAGAGTACATATTTTGTTGTTAATACGCAAGATATTTTATTATTTTTATGACATTTTTCTCTATAATATCTCCGTGCCCAGTATCATTAGCTTTAAGGCAAAGGAATTTTATTTAGTCAGATTAATACGTCAGTACGTACCTACATAATATTTTAAAACTTTCAGAAGAATGGTTTAGTTATTTCTATATAAATTATATGAAAAAACTAGATAAGTTCTTCCTTGATATTGCAGCATTATCTAATGTGTTAAAATGACTAAAAATTATGTAGAGTCGTCGCTCTTTCTTGGAAAAATAAACAAAAAACTGCACGCTCACATCACCACACGTGAATTCGTGACTAGTCTAGCACACTGCACAACTAGTCGTTAGATAAATAATGAATTTACTTTGTAGTCAATTTGTTACGAACGGGAGTATAATATTAAGTGTATAACTGTATATGCGTGTTATAAGTTCGAGGACGCAAAGGCATTGACCAAATGCAACGATCTAAACACAAAGAAACAGGTTTTATATTGATTGCTTATAAACTGGCCCTGTTTATTTGGTACATTTGCAACGGACTTTAGCGCAAAAAGAGAAGTAGATTTGCCATCGAATTTAGCGGGCGATAAACCGGACAAGTCCGTGTCAGTAATTTTGTATTGGTTCCGTAGTTATTGTATTGAAATAAACCTTTACATGTAAATCTTTTACTCAAATACGACTACATGCAAATTAAGTTTGGAGCGGAAATAGATTATAGTGTAAATTAATACATAGGCTTAGTTTCATAAACTATAACAGAATAAATACAAAATAGAGTCGGTATTTATTACACACTAGGTTTCCGCCCGCGGCTTCGCCCGCGCAATCAAAGAAAAACCCGCATAGTTCCCGTTCCCGTGGGATTTCCGGGATTACATCATTTTCCCGGGATAAAAAGCCTATGTCCTTTCTCGGGTATCAAAATATCTCCATACCAAATTTCATGAAAATTGGTTCAGTAGTTTAGGCGTGATTGAGTAACAGACAGACAGACAGACAGAGTTACTTTCGCATTTATAATATTAGTATGGATTAATTCTACTTTCTACAAAAGGTATCTACTTAATTCTAAATAACATGTAGAGTTACTTTTAAAACAAGTGAGTTCAATGACCCTAATTCTTAAATACCAGCAGAAGGTTTTTACTTTTTAACCTATCATTAGTTATTTATATTTTCATCGACCTTTGAGATTTGAGCAATGGTTCATGTCTATAGCCTTCAAAACTTCAATGTAACTAATATGTTTAGGAATTTAAAAAGTCGTGGTCATGGTCAATGAGTGTAAAGTGGGATTTGAAATAATATTACAAATAACCACTGCTCAAATGGTGAAAATAAACATCGTGATCAAGCCAGACAACTATATTTTTATCATTTTACGTTTTAGACTCAAAATTTCCGATACAGTATTAAAGAAATGGATATTAATTATTCTTGCGGTAAAATGCAGCAAAACATAAAAACGAAGTGGTAACGGTTCATTTATTACTTGTACATATTTAAATGCATGTAGAATGCTGAAAAAGGGAGTAAAAATTAAGGTTCGCAAAATTCCTTTAAATTTTAATTTTTAATAGTTTCTTAATTTCACATTAACATAAGAACTTTAATCTAGTAAAAGTAATACTTGGAAACATCTGTATTCTTCTTAATTCTTCTTATTTAAATAATTATTGTATATGAAACTATCGTAGAATAAAGCTGCTGAGTACCCAACAATAACTCTTATAATTTTAAGTAGACACTTATTACTAGATTATCACAGCATAAACAATATAATTTACAGGCAAACGCAACTATACGAAAGTTCAAGGTGCTAACCTTCTAGCGAAGAGACAAGAATCTAGTGTTATAGACGTTCATTACTAAAAAATTGCAATAAAACAATATAAAGATGCATAAAACTGCCATTT
>CAJQZN010040240.1:0-12488 GCA_907164685.1 Colias eurytheme
TACTCGGCAGCCGCGATACACGCGACATGCGCTACACAAAGCAGTGTCCGGAACGGTTCGAACAGTTTCACTTTTACCGTGGTTTCATAAAACCACACAACATTTTTTATGCGTAGGTATATGTATAATAAACAGGCTAAATATCTATTGAAGAACGTTGTAATAATCTACGTGTTACTATATCTGTAATAATAACAAGCTTATCGTTTGTATGTTTGAACGCGCTAATCTCAAGAACTACTGGTCCGATTTTAAATACTATTTCTCCCTTGGATATGTGACCATATGATATACGGACTTCGATACGTGATCCAAGAGTCCTACAACTACAAACTATACTATAGACTATATTTTAATTAAGTACGGATGAACCCGGGTCTGGGCGATAGTTTGTTATAAATTGTAAATACATTTGTTTCTGTCTACTGCTCGATTTTATTTACAAGAAAATTAGTTAGTTAGGAACCTGGCTTTTACGCGAAAGCATTAACCACTCTACCAAGGACTTATTATCATATATATTAATTATTTTCCATTATATTATAGTACACATAATCACCGTTAAACCAGCTATATTCTCCTGGTGAGCGACATTCTCTTCCTTCAGCTTATAATAAGAGTCGTAGAGCTTTGTATACACGTCTGTATATAATTTGAGCCCTTCGGACTCTCGCATTTGTTCGAGAACCTAAAACAACAATTTAGAAGATTACTAGCTACTATTAACTTACTCATAGTTCTGTGATCTGTGAACTTACTCATATGGCTTTGGTCACGTGTAGGTATTTTATAGGGTAATAACTATTACTTATAAAAAAATGTGTGCGTGTACTAACTACTAGTGTACACACGTAAGAAGTGAAACTTCTTTATGACCTTATTTTTCGAAAAATAATTTACTATATGCAACTTTACAGAAGTACTTTAATCGAATCAAAGATGGCGCGTAACGGAAAAATGTCACGCGTAACGAAAAAATGTTACACTGAATTTTTTTCCAACCCCGATAAAGAAGTTTCACTTCAAAAACCTTATTTTTGTAACAATAACTTGAATAGTCGCTTCTTAATTTGAAACGGGCATTTGTATTTTCATAAAATATGTTCAACTAACAGAGCATTTTTATCGCACATTTATTGTCTCTTGATAATGGTAGAGTTTGGAAAGCTGGGTTACCAATTAATTTAAATAAAACAACAAAGTAAAAAAAAAATGTTAAATCAGTCATGTGTTGGGTATAGCTGTAAATGTACAAATCCTATTTCTTAATAAAAAAAAGGATTCTTTATATGTGTATCTACTTTTTTTTACCGCCAAATATGTAAATAACATATAATTTGTGTATTTTTATGTCGACACATCAAATAAATTGTTTTTTTTTTTGATAAAAATATTATGTCTAATCGAACAATTATTATGCCTATTATTAAAAAAAAGACTCAAAAGTATTTCTAACTACACCCATAACATAAACAAAGCCGCAGGCTACAACTAGTCAATTAAAATATTACTCTTTCATATTCCTTCTCTGCTTCCGTAGTTTCCGAACCAATGACAATAGCAGCCCCAAAGTCTTCTTCCTCCACGTTATCCATTTTAAATTATAAAAACAGCGAAAATAACTTAGCAAAACAAATGTCGAAAATATTGGATTGTTTACGCCGTTGCTATGGTAACGCGTCTGCCACAGATAAGTAATGAAATGGTAAAATATATATATAGATAATGTTATAAGAATTAAATCTATACTATCGATTTAATTATTATCAGGAACTACTGGTCCGATTTGGATTTTATAAGTTGACTGAAATTAGTAAATTAGGTACTTAACTAGCTTCAGTTCGCTGCTTCGCTCATTGTTTTATTCAGATATATAGAAAACTCTGTGTTGCTTCAGATCCTGTCTCTATATAAAATATCATCAATATCTGTTAAGTATTTAAAGTTTTATTGAACAATAAACTTCTAAATATTTTTATAGATTATATAACTAGCCCTTTACTTAATAAAACCTTTTCCGTTATCAAAATTAATGCAGCAGGTCAGGCATGATATTAAAACAGACAGATAAATAGAGTTACTCAAACCTTGAAAATTTAAATAATAACAATAGAACTCCTATAGCATATTCAAAAACTGTATGAGAAAATCGTTGACCATAAGGTCAAAACTATCAATAAATTGATTAAATTGACATGACCACGTACCTAATTGGGGCAAGGGGCAATAATTGTCCCATAATGAGGAAACTGGTCATTTTACAATTGTAGCGGGGACTATTTTAATGTAAATAATTATGGGTCTAGAATTTCTTCGAGGTTACCGGGGGTCTTTTTGGAGAAAATGAATCAAGATTCCTACCTTGTTACCTTTGTTAGTGTTGTAAAATACTTTTTTGAGACCTATTTAATATATCTTCACACTAGCCGCCGGCTTCGCCCGTGGCGGACCGCAATAAAAGGTAGCCTATGTTCTTTTTCAGGGTCTAAAGATTATCTGTGCCAAATTTCATCAAAATCGGTCCAGTAGTTTATGCGTGAAAACCATACATACATACATACAAACCTTTCCTCTTTATAATACAGGGTGTCCAGTGGCAGATTATGTATAAGTATAGATTAAATTTCATAAAATTTTGTCTGTGGAGTTTGCTTATAAACACTCATGTTACATCATAATCTGTGTACAAAACTTTACCCTAATCGGATATTATGTAGTTTTTGAACGAGTTTAGCACAAAATAAGTACATACGAAATATTTTACAAATAAACAAAAAAATGAATAAATTTTTAAGTTTGTTTATAAACAAACAAGTTTGTTTGTAAATGTTTGTACGTCTCTACGGGGAATAACTGTGGAATGTGAGACCGATATGGAAAGCTGTTAATTCATTATCTATACTAATATTATAAAGCTAAAGAGTTTGTTTGTTTGTTTGAACGCGCTAATCTCGGGAACTACTGGTCTGATTTGAAAAATTATTTCGGTGTTAGATAGCCCATTTATCGAGGAAGGCTATAGGCTATATATATCATCACGCTAAGTCCAACAGGAGCGGAGTAATGCGGGTGAAACCGCGGGAAAACAGCTTGTTAATAAGAGTAAATACAATATACAAGAATGTATGATTCAGTCGCTCAATGAAACTGGGAATCCCTGCTTATAGAATGTTGAGCATTCATTTGTTGTAAAAACAAGTTATCCCTATATGGATTTGTAGGTTTTAATCCTGTGACCTGTTACATTTATTTATTTATTATATTACTAACCACTTTTATTGCTGTTACTTGGGTTGATGGATAAATAAATCTTAATAATAAAAACTAGCTTTTACCCGCGGCTTCGCTTGTGTTAAGAACTAATATTATAAATTAGGTATCTTTTTTAATTTTGTTCCCTTGAGGCAGAATTGATCAAAATGCTTTCTGAACGGATGCCTACGTCATAACATCTGTTTCATACAAACTTTATCCTCTATTTTATCTCCTTGGGCGTGGAATTTATCAAAATCCTACGTCAAAGTAGCTTGCAAAGTCTCAGCCCGATCAGTTTAAAATTGAAAGTTTCATACAAACTTTCATCCCCTATTTTATCCCTTTGGGGGTAGATTTGATACATTACATACAATACATTGAATACATATTATAGGTACATACTAGATTTCCGGTCGCGGCTTCGCCCGCGTTTTCAAATAAATCCCGCATAGTTCCCGTTCCTGTGGGATTTCCGGGATAAAAAGCCTTAGCCTTATCTTATTCTGGGTCTTCAGCTATCTACATACCAAATTTCATTGTAATCGGTTTAGTAGTTTTTGCGTGAATGAAAATTTTAAATACTACTGAACCGATGAAATAATGTGCATACAGAATACCAACAGATGCATACAGACAGCTATTTCTTTCCTAATCCTAATAAAACTTACTTTTTAGTTTTGTTAGTTAATCGTAACAAAAAAAATCTAATCTTACCTCGTTATAAGTTCAGATTAGATTGAAGGTTAAGATTAAAGTTTTTGTTAATAATTTTAATAAACTTATAAACCGTGAAAATAAATGCAAGGAAACACTGTGAATCATCTTGAAAATTTACTTTATTGGTTTTACACCAACTTACATATTTCTTATCGATAAGTCCCATTTTTTTAATAAACTAGCAGTCCGCCCTGGCTTTGCCCGTAGTTCATGTTGACGTTTTCTCTCAATAAGGACCATCCTCGTACTTCATGGAATATTATAAAAAAATAATTAACGAAATCGGTTCATCCGTTCTCGAGTTATGCGCTTACCAACACATTTTGCGATTAAATATATCTGTCTAGATTTTGACTTAACTATTGCTTTGAACATAAAACAACAAATTGTACAATTACTTAGTTTATGGTACAATTAACAGTACAAGTAATTAGAATTTAAGTGCAAATAAAATCTAATTTTAATTCCAACTTCGTTGTAAGTGTCTATTTTTATTTATTAGAATGCAAAGTTAATCTGAGAATTGTAATATAAATACTGTTAGTCATTGCTGTGTGACCTAATTAGTATTTATAATACTTTTAAAAAGTCCTATTATACTTTGTAATATACGAATTACATATTTTTTTCTTTGTAACTGAACAGATAATGTACGGATTTTTTTAAATCAATAGATGTAATTTTGGCGACAGACAAAAACTATAACTTATCTATAGTCTATACTAATATTATAAAGTTGAAGTGTTTGTTTGTTTGAACGCGCTAATCTCAGGAACTACTGGTCCGATTTGAAAAAATCTTTCGGTGTTAGATAGCCCATTTATTGAGGAAGGCTATAGGCTATAATATATAATCTCACTAAGACCGGAGGAGCGGAGCACTGCGAGTAAAACCGCGGAGCACTAGTTACATATATTTCGAGAACCATAAAAGCTATATTTTTTTATTAAAATTCACTAATCGCCGTTGCCTGTTATTAAACTCTAAAGAATCTAGAATATTTTTAAATAAACACTATATTTTATAGATAGCCCATTTATCTAGGAAGGCTGCAATATATCATCACGCTAAGACCAACAGGATCGGAGCACTGCGGGTGAAACCGCGAAGCGCAGCTAGTAATTTATATACAAACTTAGTCTAGTAACCTGATACGTATATTATCTATGATCTAAACTATGTCTAAACTACTTCAATTCATTCAACTGTTCTCATTGTAGGAACGCTTTTATATCGTTGAAACTTGAAGCGAAGTAATTGCTAAAATAAATATTAACTTACCAACTACATAAAAAAGTGAAAAACAAATACTCTCTATAGTCTATACATTATACATATTATAGTTTCTTTATAGTCAAAGTTTATTATTAAGTTACTAGAAAGTTTATTATTCGGCAGAGTTCTAGACCATATTTTTCAATTATGTATTAAAAATATCGATTTAATAATCATAATAATTATAATCTTCCAAATATTACATAATGGAATTAAGATATATAAATCATGCATCGTTCACCTTGTGATTAACATCAAAAATAATTTCCTCATTCCTTAATATAGGTACAAATACTTTTTATGAATTATGTCTATATTAAAAAAAGTTTTAAATAGAGGAAGTTCTACGGTGCGTTTATTTATAAGAACACATACATATGTACAATATATTAAAAAAATAATTACACTCATCATCAGTCTATTTTATTATAAACAAGGTCCGCCCCGGCTTCGCCCGTGGTAACGTTTTCCCTCCATAAGAACCGTCCTCACACTTCAAGGAATATTATTAAAAAAAAATACGAAATCAGTTCAGCCGTTCTCGAGTTATGCGTTTACCATCACATTTTGCAATTCATTTTAATATTATAGAAAGATATTAAATGGTAATAATTATGATAAGTTATCATGTTCCTGCTGCTGGGACTCGGGCCTCCTATGAGGGTACAGGCCATAATCAACCACGCTGGCCAAGTGCGGATTGGCAGATGTAACATGTCGTTGAACATTACTGCATTCATTCTTCATTACTGCAGATTTAGTTTAGTGAAACGACATAATACCACTATAGCGTTTTAGTAAAAAGACGAAATAAACGGGAATTTTTTTTTAAATTCATATATTCGTGATAGAGATTTGCTCCTAGAGATTTTGTGTAATGTCTGATTTCGCCAATTTTCTGCGACATACAAAATCAGCTTCTCGCTTTAATAAATCAAATATTATTAACATCTGTCCAGCTGTTCTTGATTAATTTAGTTGTAAATTGTGCAAATTATTTTTTATTAAACAATGTTGAAATTTGAATTGCAAGAAAAACACTATCTATATGAAGGATAATAATTGGGTCCAAAAATAAATAAATTTTAGAAATAGTAAAAACTGATTGTGTAATTTATTTTGTTTCAGACTAACACGAATAAATAATTTAAACAATATTTTAAACAAATACTAAATTATAGATACTTTTAAATTAGAAATTAGAATTTTACTTACATGCTACCCTACCTTTATTAGAAATTTACTTATGCTTAAACATTTGCGAAAGTAAACTAAATAATTTTTTCAAAACGTTCTTAACTTTGTAATTTGAGTTTACAAAACAACAACAACCGTAAATAAATAATTTTTACATTATGTACCTATTACGAAACAACTACGCATTCCTGCCAGAAAGTTTATTTTTAAATATTCTCACGAATTTTTTCGCAAATAAATTACTAAAAATAGGATAAAGTTGAATAATGAAAGTACTTTACCTTGATTTTTAAAACCAAAGGCTTCCTATAAAAAGGTTTTTAGTTAATGAATGAAGCTGTTAACTGTCTTGTTCAATGGAGCGTTTTAGTGATTAAGTTCTGGGTTCGATTCTCAAATGAACCTATTCATAATCCTTACTAATATTATAATTCAATAATAATAATTTTCAATTCAATTCAATTTTTTCGTAGGGTGGCAATTACTAATAACCGCGAAAGTATGTTTTTTGTTTGTGTGTCTTTCACGTCGCAACGGAGTGTATTTATTGTATGATTTATGTGTCTGGTGATATATGTACATTGATAGGATAGTAAAATACTTTTATATTATATCTACAAAATACACTATAATTATTTCATACAATACCAGCAACAGAAACGAAACTATACCTTTTAGTCTACTAGCTGTGCAACCCAGCTTTGCTCGTCGGCTTTGTTTGTCGAAGATTCAACACATTGCACAGTCGAAGATTGGTCGTATTCAGAAACCTTCATGGATTCATGCGCAATCTCAGATATACTCTGCAATGCACAACACTTTGCTGTAGATAATCACATAAACAAATGCATTGTACGATTACGATTATAATACGATTCTATAAATGACATACAGACGATACAGACAAACATTCTATTCTTTATACCTAACTAGCTTACCGCCCGCGGCTTCGCCCGCTTTGTCTAAAACCTAATAAATTATATACTAAAACCTTCCTCTTGAATCACTCTATCTATAAAAAAAAAACCGCATCAAAATCCGTTGCGTAGTTTTAAAGATTTAAGCATACAAAGGGACATAGGGACTGAGAAAGCGACTTTGTTTTACACTATGTAGTGATGCATATTAATTACATATAATAACTAGAGGTCCGCCCCGGCTTCGCCCGTGGTACATATTTCGCAATAAAAGGTAGCCTATGTCCTTTCTCGGGTATCAAAATATCTCCATACCAAATTTCATGCAAATTGGTTCAGTAGTTTAGGCGTGATTGAGTAACAGACAGACAGACAGAGTTACTTTCGCATTTATAATATTAGTATGGATTATCGATCTTTATCTCAGGCATAGAAACAACGTCAAAACATAAATAAAATAAATAAATAAAAAAAGAAAACAGATTTTTTCCTCCTACACTCATTCCGATTCATCGTTTATAGATTACTAACAAATTAATTAGTAATAAATACTTGAATAATTACCCTGTTATTGTGCGTATGTAATAAAATTTTATATTGTTGATAAGGGGAAAAATAAGATGTAAAATTATTATAAAACAATTTTTACATATTAGTCTTCTTATATATAAAAATGAATCGCAAAATGTGTTGGTAAGCGCATAACTCGAGAACGGCTGAACCGATTTCGATAATTCTTTTTGTATTATATTCCTTGAAGTACGAGGATGGTTCTTATGTAGAGAAAACGTAAACATGTACCACGGGCGAAGCCGGGGCGGACCGCTAGTAACACAATATAATTAACCTTTATTTGACCGCCTCCTTGGTGTAAGTGAAGTGAAGTCCCATGTAAGGGGCAGATACATCTGCTTCACTGATCGATTTTTTCTAGGGACAAGTAGGTGATCATCCTTCTGTGTCCTGCCAGACCGAGACATTTTTTTTTCTTCGTCTCCACCGGGAATCGAACCCAGGACCCCTCGGTGCTACGCTCACGCGTCTACCACAGTACCAAGGTATATAAGTAACTAGTGGCCCGCCCCGGCTTCGCCCGTGGTACATATTTCGCAATAAAAGGTAGTCTATGTCCTTTCTCGGGTATCAAAATACATATCTCCATACCAAATTTCATGCAAATTGGTTCAGTAATTTAGGCGTGATTGAGTAACAGACAGACAGACAGAGTTACTTTCGCATTTATAATATTAGTATGGATAAGGTAAGGTCATGTCATTTTTTATGTATAGCTTCAAGATATAACAAGTACCAGATATAGTCTATTAGAAAATTATTGCCTATAGGTACTAATGCGGAATCATATTTTAAAACGCTGTTATTAAAGTAATTGACTGTTATTATTATAAATTGTAGAATATGTGGACATATTATAGAGATGTTATTAAGGATTTATAATACTGTAAGATATTTTAATAATATTATATTATTAGGTAGCCATATTAATGTCTAAGGATACATTAGTTTATTTTTATTCTGTCTAATTTTCTAAACACTTATTGGCACTTTTACAAACAACTCAGTGGTTTGCTTCTGTTATCAAGTGAATGGCAGTGTGTGTATTGTTTATTTTATTAATTCACTAATATGCAAATTTAATGTTCGCTCGCTGCTTTAAATTTTAAGTGTGAAAGAATTCATACTCTTTTAAAAGACCTTGCTTCGACTAGCTTCTCCTTAACAAATTATTTACCTACTAAAACCTTCCTCGAGTTGTCCATTGGAGGAAACTAAATGAAAATCGGTGCGGCCGTTTTTGAGGTTATCGCGATCAAACAGACAGACGTGGTGGAAGGTTTTATAATACAGAAGCTGCGCCCCACGGTTTCACCCACGTGGCTCCACTACTGTTGGTCCTAGCGTGATGGTATATAGCCTATAGCCTTCCTCGATAAATGGGCATTCTAACACCGAAATAATTTTTCAAATCGGACCAGCAGTTCCTGAGATTTGCGCGTTCAAACAAACAAACTCTTCAGCTCTATAATATTATAAAAAATATATATAGTATAGATAAGTATAGATTTGTTGTACCTACCTACTGATAAAAATAATAAAACATATTATATAGTCAGGGTACCAACTATACTTATATACAGTACCGATTGTCGCCCAGTCTAGTCGATTGTGCATCCCGTTATTCCTATGAGAGGATATTTCCGCAGAATATAGGCTGATACAAATGTATATTTTGTTTTTTATTTGAATATATAAATGATTTTTTTTGTTTATTTAATTGTAATATGTATTATATAATATGGATTTGTAAGATGTGAAAACCAGGATTTTTTCAAAATGGTATATAATTGAAAATTATTAAATTAACATGTAGTATTTACACAGATATATTATGTTCTATGGACTATATCGTTATTTGGTTTCATTCGGAATTGTAAATTGAAACCGTAATTTTTACTAAGCACACGTACTTACACACAATTTTTCGAAATTTTTGTATATTTGTTTCGGCTAATATCTACAATACGGCTAGGCCTGTTATTAAATTCATAGCATAACAAGTGTTTTATATTTATTTTTATACGATAAAAAAAGTTTCCGTAAAAAACAACCTTGATGCAGACAAAGTTGGATGTCATCTAGTATTTGAATAATTCGAGAATTTTCTTCAATAAATATTATTTAAATTTATTAAAATCAAATTAATTTATACATAATTGTTACATAATATACAATAAATTACTTACATTTTGTTCGGGGAAGTTCTTTACTGTGTTTTTTCAGATAAAAACTTCATTATAGTAAAAAACCGATTTTCAGTTTTTTTATAGTCTTTTAATAAAACCTATAATCGTAATTAAAATTAGTATTTAATATTTATCTACTTATATAGAAAGAAGGAAAAATATAAAGTCATTTATTCAATAACTAGCGGTCTGTCCCGGCTTCGCCTGTTGTACATGTTTTCGTTTAGTTTCCATAAGAACCATCCTCGTACTTCAAGGAATATTATAAAAAAATAAAAAACGAAATCGGTTCAGCCGTTCTCGAGTTATGCGCTTACCAACACATTTTGCGATTCATTTTTATATTAAAGACTAGCTTACCGCCCGTGGCTTCGCCCGCTTTGTCTAAAACCCAATAAATTATATACTAAAACCTTCCTCTTGAATCATTCTATCTAGTAAAAAAGACCGCATCAAAATCAGTTGCGTAGTTTTAAAGATTTAAGCATACAAAGGACGTCGGGAGAGAAAAAGCGACTTTGTTTTATACTATGTTGTGATAATCAGCTTTCATTGGGTTAGGTTTAAAGTTAATACAGTTTCTGTGATCTGTGGTTAATACATATTATAACTTATTTTAGTAATATCTTATGTTTTTATCGAAAAATAAGTTACACTACTAAGTTTATGTTGTGTTAGGTTATGGTTTCAAAGGGACTGTATAAGTTCAAGGATAAAATAATACTTTATTACAATTATAAAATTTCCATGAATAGGTACTAGATTATGTATTGATTATAAATGCATAGGAAATAAATGCAGATAAGTAATTTTAAGTCTAATTGTAATATTGAATTAATAATAAGCAATGCTTATTAAGTTATTATCAAAGCATACATCTACGTCTACGATAAATAATATGAAGCTTTTGTATGTTTGTTGTGGTTAATCTCCGAAACGGTTGGACCGATTTTGAAAGGAACTTTAAATTTCTTTGTAATTTAAGATGCTTAGTATATTTTTAGAGAATAACTCGACTTACCTAAATGTAATTTTTAAGATGAAGTCACGGTCATTTATTCCATATTCTAGAAACCAGGCTGAAGAGGCATTCCTATTAAAATTCGTATTTTGTTTTGTATGTAAAATACTTACGAAAGCTTTAATAATTTAGCTAGTACAAAAGATGTTGTATAAAATATTTAGCTTATGAAGGCTGAAATAAAATAAATTATTAGTAAACATGGTATTGACCTGTGTTATAATTTAAATGCTATGTTAAGTAAGTACTTACTTAACTATTTTTTTATTAATTGTTAATCGATTCAAACATTTTTTCGTGAAATACAATAGTTGGATACTACGGATATACCTAAGTATTTATATTCTTCAAATTTCTCGTGTGTTTATGAACGAAATAATCACACAAATCTATCTTCTTAGAACCGATCTTAATCGATTTAAAATCCTGCAAGATAAAGGCCAAGGCACACGCTGTAGCACAATCAGTTATTACCGTCTATATAAATTGGTATGAGCCTGTTACGCGCGCAGTTACCCGTTGCACCTTGCATTATACAAGCACTTGACAGTTCGCGTTTGACAGCGCGCCAATTTTTTTCACGCGCGCGTCTGTGACATTTTGTGCGTTCCAAATTTGAATTTGTGTTTTTTTTCTCGGATTTTGATCTGTGGTTATTGCAGTGAGTGTTTTTTTTTAATTTTAGATAAGGCTTAGGTGTAAAATTTTAATGTTTAAATTTTTCATATAGAATTAATTTAATAAAGAGGGTTTTTATTTTATAACTATTATTTATCATCACGTAAATTATTATTTCCTAGTTCTATGTAGGAAAAAATAGGTAGTTTTAATTAAAGCGGTGAATACATAATTAATAATAAGCTATTTAATAAGAAATTAAATAATGAAATGGTATGCATTTTTTTAATTGATAGAGACAATTTATATAATTCACGTAAGTAAATAAAATCTTCTGAAATAGGAAATATTAAAACTAGCCGATAATAAACATTAAATCGGAATGCAACCTCTAAAATATAAGCAATTTAATTTTAAAATTAAAATAAACGACACAATTAAAACCAATTATAGCACATGAAATCTGTACTACTAATTTCATTTTCACTTTTAATACAGTTCATTTGTATGAATGTAAAGGACACGTTATCGTATGTAATTGCGTAAAAATATTAATTATTTTTGTATAAATTGCAATTATTACAACATTAAATAAGTAAATTATATTACTAAAACAATTAATTATCATGATAGTAAGAATATTTTGTTATCACGTGTTATTTATTGGTTTAATTTAATTATTGTTACGGACGACAACCCCTTGTAAATAGTTTCACCATGTCTTAA
>CAJQZN010040240.1:22488-36360 GCA_907164685.1 Colias eurytheme
GATTCGATGTGGTTTAATTGTTATTAAATAAACAAAAATAATAATTAGTAAATATTTATTAAAAAAAATTATGAGGCGTGCACTTTTGGATTTTCCAAATTATTTTATTTTGCTAACACTGAAAAATAAAATTCAGTAATACAGTACAATAATGATGTTAAAATCATGGTTAAAAATTAAAATTATAAACCGAAATAAAATATACATACCTAGTTGAATATTTTAACTTATTTTATTATCTAAGTACCTATTTAAAAATATACAAGAAATCTTACTAAAAGTGTAAGCTCTAAACATGGACATGGCTCTAAAGTATCGCTTTTTAATCTTATAAAAACATGTTATGATTCATAATAACTATTACTAGATACGGTCTATGTTATTTTTTCCATGGTATATGAAAATTTTGGAAATGTATAACTATTTTATTTTAGGAAAAATTGCGGACAAAAATGGTACTTACCAATTATATAGAAAACTAGCGGTCCGCCCCGGCTTCGCCCGTGGTACATATGAAAAATAGATGTTGGCCGATTCTCAGACTTACCCGATATGCACAGAAAATTTCATGAGAATCAGTCCACCCGTTTCGGAGGAGTATGCAGACTAACATTGTGACACGAGAATTTTATATATAAGATTACCTATAGAAAATTCTAGCTAAAACTTTCAAGAAGTAAACCACATATTCAAATTAACATATTTTTAATTTTAAAATTACTTCCCATATGGAATAATATATTAATAAGACTTCTAGTTTGTTCACCGGTTGAAATGCCGTCCATTGTCAAATCATTAATTATTACATAAATATTATAAAAATTATTTAAAATTAGACGAAAAAATAAATACATTTAAAATAAAAAATTAATATGCAAGCGTTTGGCGCTAATCAATATTTTTTGACAGTCCTTTTTAATTGAAATTATTTGCCTTCTCAGATTTTTCATTATTTTTTTCATTTTTCAGTGTGGCAATACAGGGCAATACATTACCATATTAATTTACATTTCAACAACGTTTTTAGTGTCTATTTATTTTTATTATTATTAAATAGGTACGCATTAATATTCAAACTCTTTGTCATAATATTATGTATAATAATATGTACCTACAATAAAAATATAATGTTTATTCTATAAAATCCAATATATCCTATAAAAAAAACTACTGGGCCTATCCGAATCAAATTTTTATGGGACCAATTCGAAACTATTCCGCATCAATTAAAATAAGCATCACGTAAATCGGTTCAGAAACCTCGACGTAATTTTTTGAAGTCGGTTAAAAATATACATTCCCTAAAATAGCGGTAATTACCTACTGGTTTTCAACAATATGTTGGTTTTCATAATATATGGTTTTACCACTATGCAACAATTAGGTAACTTCGTTGTTTTTTGTATCTATAGTTTTTCTAGCGATTAATGCGATTAATTTTAGATTTTGTTATTATCTAACTTACGTAACCTTAATATTTTTTAAATACTGCTGACGTTTTTCCTATATTCGTTTGGACTTTAGTTCAGTCATGAAAAAAACATAAAAAATTGTTGATTTAACTCTATTATTTTTCGTTATAGAGTAACTATTAAGTAATCTTAGTATCTGTGATTTATCTATAAACTAGTATGCATACATATTTTTAATAATGCTTTTTCTAATAGCTACTTAATACTTTTTATACCATAGCTTCTCGCCCTGACTTCGCCCAATTCGACTTTATCAAAATAAAATATAAGCTCCTTAATTTCCCGGCCTATTAAAATGCTTGCGTAAAAAGTAAAATGTGTATCATCACTAGGTACATAGTATAAAACAAAGTCGCTGTCCCTATGTCCCTATGTATGCTAAAATCTTTAAAACTATACACCGGATTTTGATGCGTTTTTTTAATATATAGAATATAGTGATTCAAGTATATAATTTATCATGTTATGTGACGGGCGAAGCCGCGGGCGGAAAGCTAGTTCGTAATAAATTAGTCCTTGAAAACTGAATGTATGAAATCTGCTTTGGTTTAATTATTAAATAATATAATATCAGTATGTGATAAGAATTAAATTATTTGTAGAAAATAAATACTTAATAATTATTAATTGTTTAATTGCTGTAATTCGATTAAAAATTATATTAAGTTTATGAAATAATATTCATAATATGCCAAATATTAAATATTCATATTATGCCAATTATTAAAAATTACTTATATGTGGCAACACTTTTATTCAGTTCTACTTCGTAAAATATTAATTAATTTTGTCATATTTAAACTGACCATGGTTTTATCGTTTTACAGAAAGTACACAGCAAATGCGATTTTGCCGAAGTATGATTCAAATATTAGTGAGCGAATAATCTTGATACTTTCGGGTCCTCCTGACACAGGTTTTATCTTAAACTTACTAGGAGGGCCCTACTACTCCAAATTGTGTAAAATTTAGAAAGGAAATAAACTATTTTTATTTTATTTTTATTATTTTTTATTTATGAAAATGAATGAAGTCGGTTAAAAACACTTATATATTATAATTAATACGTATATATCTTTATTATTTTGTAGAACTAAGGGAAAGGTCGCTTTGTGCACAGTTGACAGATATATAATATTTTGTGGTAAAGAAGAATGGGTGATCGCAAAGGTCATTGACCTCTGAATACTTTGAATTTAATACCTACCTAAAATGATACGATTTAATTTGGAGATTTCTCATGTATCGTATTACAGCTATTAGTAAATAACTTTACACGACAAGATAATATAATCAATAGTATTTTAACAATAAAATAAACAATCATTTAACTACATATTATGTAGATACGTATACATATTTTTGGCTATCTGGTTTAAATCAATTTTTCGAATTGACCGTTTTATCAAACTAATGATTTTGATTTTAAATAAAGTGTGTTTATAGATATTTCCTAATTTTGGTGTTAAGGCAATGGAAATCATTGTTTATCACAGATTTAATTTTGTTGATTACTTACCAATCTTACATTTTTATTCGTAGGTAGATCTTGTTATGCATTATGCAATCTTGTTTTCAATTAAGTTACTTCAATCTTATTATAAGGAATAAGTACAAAATTCTATGCACTGTTTATTTATAAAATCTTAAGCTAAGTAATATTATTGGTCTGTTTAAAAGCGTAATCAATTCCACGAATTTAATCTAAACTGTGGTATAGAAAGGTGCTTTTAAAAAAGCAGTGTGGATATGTCAAATTTTTTTTTTCGTTGATACCTTGAAACATAAACACCAACGAAAAATTTAAGGAGTTTAGAAATTATAAATTCCATGAGTTCATATTTTAATACTTCGTATTATCATTAAAATTGATTTTTTTTAAATAATAATTAAACACATAAAAATTTAATCACATTTTTTTTAATTTATAAGTTGCCATCTTGTCTATGACATTTCTTTTTTTTAATCAATAGTCGTCGATAGTTATCGCGCGCGAAATTCGAATTCTAAATTCGAAATGATTTAGCGCGTAATAAATTAAGTGTACTACAACAGTAGGTCAATGTCAAAATTGTTACAAAATAAAAGATGTAACCTTAGTCGGTGGTCAAGCGGTACAGACAATAAAAGTAAAATTCAAGTACAGGCGAATTATATAACTTAATGGTTGTTTAATAATAGACAATTTGTTTTTGTTATTTATTTTGGAACGTTGATAGAATTTTGCGTAGATTGGCAGGCAAGTTGGTATTTTGTGAAGGTAAGCTTTGAATTGTATGATTTATTAGTAGAATTAATTGTAAAGCGTCTTATTAAAGCAAATAATATAGTGGAATTGTTGTTTTTAGGCTCTTGAATAATTACTACTGTATATTATGAAAATGTAATGACGAAAGTGAAAAATGTAACAACGCGACGCGGTTGTAAAGTGCTTGAAACTTTGATGTAAGTAAATTAAAATTAATTGACATTTAAAATATGTTGAATGTTCTTTAATTTCTGAATTTGAAAATGATAAGTATGAAAAGTATTATATCCTTAAAATACGTTGTATTGAACAATTATGATTATTATTATTCCGATTTCCGATATTTTCATTTTAGAAAGGAAAGGAAAAACTATTTTCTTTATTTATTAATAATGCTATCTTTTAAAAGAGCTTAAAATATTGACATTATAAACTATAGTAAGGGTACCATATAACTATGAAAATGTTGTACTTATTTTTGTTTGAAAAACTACTAGGTACTCATCCACGCTGTTTCCGTGTGTTTATGTATTTTTTATCCGGATAAAATAGTGAGTAAAGCCCCGGGCTACTACTAGTGTTGAACAAAGACCTAATATAGAAGTAAATATTCTATTTCTTATTCAAATATTATATGTGCATAATTAATGATGACAAATGGATGACGAGTTGGAAAATACATCCATTACCTATATAATATATTGTTGATTACAATGATATATTTAATTTAATCGTAACTTCATCTTGTTTCTATGCACATCTTATAAAAGGTTTGATTACTTACATATCCAAAGAACAAAGAATTTTTGAAAACGATGCAGAAATTCCTGATATAATTCAACGGACAAACACACAGACATGACAAACACTTCACCTTTATATTATTACTAGCCGTGCCCCGCGGTTTTACCCACGTTGCTCCGCTCCTGGTGGTCTTAGCGTGATGATATAATATAGCCTTAGCCTTCCTCGATAAACGGTCTATCTAACACCGAAATAATCAAATAATAAATATAATAATTTCTAATCGGACCAGTAGTTCCTGATATTAGCGCGTTCAAACAAACAAACTCTTCAGCACATTGTAGTGTGGTATAGATTTGAAATTACTATGAGAATCGAACACGTTTTCCTTTTATGAATTTAATCTGAAATACATACATTCAAACAATTAACTTGAGACATAGCCTATTAAAGGTTTATTTTCGTATATCCTTAATTATTTTCTGGAAATTTTCGATATACCGTCACTTCCTATTAATCGACCAATGCTAAAACATACATTATTTATAGAGATCCTTATGTATGTTTCCGTCCAGTTTTTATAATATTTAATTTATATATCTGTGATTACAATATAATATTATATGCACATATTATCAATGGTAACAATCTTTTTACCCGACTGCGCCAGAAGGATGTTATGGTTTTTGTTTACGTTAATTTCAAATGATTAATTTTTTTGATTTTCAGTATAAAAATGTGCATTGATCTGCGCAATATTGGACGTCATTGTAAATGCTGTCAAATCGACCGTTCGAATCATGTTAATAGCCTTACTAGGTAACTAATTATAAAAACTTATAAATGAATAAAAAATAAAAAAGTAAAAAACTAAAAACTATGCAAACATTTTTTTGCTGTCCATACTTTTTTAACGAGCTTTGACAGATCAAGGTCATTGACGCGCACATTTTTAAATTGCCTTGTATTCATTTGTTGTATGTTTGTTTGTTTTTGACACTGCAGTAGTGTTGTTAGAATTTTAGAGTTCTAGGTGAGAGTGGCATAAATTAAAGCAAGCAATTAAAGATTTTGCAAGAAAAACCGCGGGCTGTAACTTGTATTATAAATAACATAATTATGACGAGAAAAGACCGCTACAATTTTTATAACAGTTTTGCAAGAAAGCCTATATTAAAACTCGTATGTAAAACAAAAAAAATTCAATCCGGGAATAACATTCATTAATTTTTTGTTAACTTGATACCTTTAGATATTAATTTACTTTTTCCTAGAACCTCATTTTACTACCAGTGTTAGCAACCTGAAGTGAGCTGATTATCGTACCAGGCGTACATTAGGCGTTTTTGGTTCGAAATTATCGTACTTTTTAGAATAAAGTCAATTATAAATAAATAAATCATATAAATTGTAATATTGATAAGTATGCAAGTTCTCTATAGTTAATCTTTGTTTAACTACCGCTGTCAAATCAACGGGACACTGAAACCCAAACGTTTTACGTGCCTTAATATTCATTATACTCTTGGTTTTACGCGTGGTACAGACTACAGACCTGGAACCGATTCCATTTCCATTTTATGTTCAACTAGCGGTCCGCCCCGGCTTCGCCCGTGGTACATGTTTACGTTTTCTCTACATAAGAACCATCCTCGTACTTCAAGGAATATAATAAAAAAAGAATTATCGAAATCGGTTCAGCCGTTCTTGAGTTATGCGCTTACCAACACATTTTGCGATTCATTTTTATATATAAGAAGATAAACGCGCCAAGTTTAAAATTCAATCAGACATGAATCTGACAAAATTTCACTGTTCCCATGAAAGTTCGATATGAAACACGTCAATAATTTCATATTTGTATGGGTGAAATAATATAAATTCTCGAATTTTGCCTGATAGAAATTATCGTAAAATCAGCGTACGATAATAACATGCTATCGTACATCGTACGTAGGCACCAAATTATCGTGTTTGTACGATAATTATCGTACGGTTGGGAACGCTGTTTACTAGCCAAGAGAATACAAGTAAAATGATATAATAGTAATTTATCATCATCAGCCCATACATATACATATATTCTCTCTGTAGGAACATAGGCCTCCTATGAGGGTATAGGAATTAGGAACTAGGAAGGAGGGTTGCCATGATGTCTTAAAGCAGTATTATTTCCACTGTAGGAAAGGGATGGCGCTAGATGACCTATATGTATAGGTCTGCCATTTTTCCACTCTGGAATTAATACTGCTTTAAAACATCATAACCCCCAGGTCATAGTATAAATAATTATATTAATTATTGTTTTTGTATAGTTTAATTTATTTTTTACTTTGTTACCTAAAAAATTCTCGATTCTTCATAATTTTTGAGGATGTCGGTTAAAAATAGAGCTAAATGTATGTATAATATAGATAATAATCTACCTATTTTACATCCATAGTAATATTATAAATGCGAAAGTAACTCTGTCTTTCTGTCTGCTACTCAATCACGCCTAAACTACTGAACCAATTTGCATGAAATTTGGTATGAAGATATTTTGATACCCGAGAAAGGACATAGGCTACCTTTTATTGCGAAATATGTACCACGGGCGAAGCCGGGGCGGACCTCTAGTATTATATAATCTAATACATATTACTTTTAAACAATTAAAAAACAAAAATGTAGATACATGAGATATAATCGTTGTTAGATTGTTCGAGATAAATTATATAGATTTTAAGATAATTTTGGCGTAGTTTGTAGGATATTTGTTAATAGTACTAATTAACGATGTAACAGCCTTGTAGACTGTAGTCTGTAGATCCGCTCACTTCCGACGCAAGCCATGGGTACTTAGGTTTTGTGCTCAAATATTATAGTCTAAGAGTCAATATAATATTTGCATGCCAATCAATTGGCGATTTGCGCAGGACAATTTAAGTACATAACATCTGTACAAAGATTACCACATTTCTAGCAAATAAATAATTTGAATTTTTTTGAATTTTGATATATTTTGAAATCTAATACTTTAACAGATAGTTTACAATAATGTCATCGTATTTTAAAAGCATTAATATTTAGAAATTAAAAACCTATTTAACGGATTTTAAACGAGATTTATTTATTATATAATTTTCCCGTAACCATACGTATAAGTCTCCCCATGGCTGCGCTCGCTGTAAAGTGTTCGAAACGTCGGGAAAATAATATAATGAATAAATCGCGTTAAAAATCCGTTAAAAAGTCTTTAATTTCTAATGTATAATACTCGCGTAAAATCAAAGTAGAAAAGCATTAATATTATTATTTAACTCCTATATTATATAATAGAAGTACTTATATTCTAGCATTTGAATATTCACAAGTGAATCCTTGACCACTTGCGTTTATGGCTCATTAGAGAGGTGTTGAAGATTACATCTAAAAATATACATTAAGGTAATTTTCTATGCATTTTTAGATTTAGAAAAATGTATAATAGCTTTGCGCTTATGTTTTGACGTTTAGATTCACCTGTATGTTTGTATGTTGCAGACTCCTTTAAGATCGATTTTGACCCACTTTAAACGGACAGATTTAATTCAAATTTTGTAAATAACGGATCTGTGAAAACACAATAATTTCATGAGCTTATACATATTTCTTTTTAAACTATATGCTTACCTACTTACTTGATTGTTTTCAGTCTTTAAAAAAAATTGTTTATGGAATGAAGTTTTAAAGATATTCTATACTAAAAATATACTTTTAGTCTCGAATGTTCTTTTATCTGTTGATTGATGCTGACTATTAATGTTCTTATTTATAGATACCTAAATTATATTATGCTATATCATTATGCAACGTTAAAAGCTTCAGTATTTTTTTGCATATTAAAGAAAAAAACAACAACATTAACATTTCTAATTACTAATAGTTTTCATATGAAAATTAACAAATAAAGTTTCAAACTCAATCTCAAACATTTATTTATTCAATTAGACTTCTAGAAGCACTTTTGAATCGTCCTTACATATTATAACATTTACCACCGATTCGGAAAGCAGTATCTATGGAGAAGAACCGGCAAGAAACTCCATAGTCCATAGTTCCGTGACCGTACTTCATATTTCAACAGATAACAGAATTAGACACAACCTTCCGATTGACATTATTTATCTTATATTTTGGTCTAATTTCCTTATGTAAATGTACCTTAGGAAATTATGTGACCTCGTCTTAAAATGGTTTAAGGTTGTGCTTGTGATTGTTATATTTCTATTATTCTATGGTGTTCACTGTGTGTGTTTATAACAAAGATTTGATAAGAAGGTAAACAAAAATTCAATGTGTTGTTTTTAAACAATTGTTATTAAATTATAGACCATAGAGCAATAAAATAAAGTCTTTCAAATATTTATTAAAGAACGATTGAACAAAACATAAAATAAATGTGAAGTTATTTACCAAATATTTGTGAATAGGCACATTACTAAAAAGTAGTAAAAATCTATACATCACTATCACTACATAGTATAAAACAAAGTCGCTTTCCCTGTCCCTATGTCCCTATGTCCCTTTGTACGCTTAAATCTTTGAAACTACGCAACGGATCTTGATGCGGTTTTATTTAATAGATAGAGTGATTCAAGAGGAAGGTTTATATGTATAATAAAATCCATTAAATAGTGGAGAAGTACTGTTATTTTTGAGGTTTCTAATGTAATGTCGTAAAAAAATACATTTTTTCCGCTTACATTGCAAACGCAGGCTGAACCCTACGAGTTTTATCAAAATAGTGTACAAAGTATTATACACATTGAAAAGGTCTATAGAAAAGTCCGCGATGGTATATGTCTATCTCTTATGGATAACCCACAATAACTTTTTTTTGCCATTTACTTTTACGACAAATAATGGCTAATTTTCGATGCGATTTTAACCAATACAGCATTAATCCTTAACCAATTAAATACCTTGAATACATTGATCTTTTAATATAGATCTATATGGCCCTTTACACCGTATAATTTAAGTGAATATTTTCGAAGATATTACAGATTTAAAAATTGCGGGACGTAGCGTTTGCGGCGCGGCGGTACCGGCCGGCCGCCCGGCTATCTATTTTATACCCGTGCGAAGCCGGAGCGGGCCGCTATGTTTTTATATACGCAACGTTCACAGTTTTTCTGTAGTGTATTTAGTATCAGCATTGCATCCGTGCGAAGCCGGGGCGGGTCGCTAGTAATATTATAAAGCTGAAAAGTTTGTATGAACACGCTATCTCGGGAACCACTGGTCCGATTTGAAACGTTCTTTCGGTAGATATTGAGGAATGCATCTTATTCCCATGGCTATATAATATCACCTCGCTAAGACCAACAGGACAGCACTGCGAGTAAAACCGCGGAGCAACATATATTACGAGAACCATAAAAGCTATAATATTTTTATTAAAATTCACAAATCGCCGTTGCCTGTTATTAAACTCTAAAGAATCTAGAATATTTTTACACGCTTTATATTAGCTTCACCTGTATGTTTGTATGTTTGTAACCTGTGTTTGTAACCGACTTCTTTGGGCGCGATTTTGACCCACTTTAAACGGCCAGATTTCGTTCAAACTTTGTTGATTTATTGAGGACCGATGACAATACACTAATTTGATAAAATTTTCTATTTTTTAGTTCGGTTTTCTATAAAAAGCGTGTTTTTTTAGTTTTATTAAACTATTATTATTAAATAAACACTATATTTTATTAATAAGATCACGTGGCGAACCATGCGGTACGATTTCAAGTATAACCGCTTATAAATGACGTAGACTTTGTGCTAAAATATTATGTCTGTTACAAAAATAATGACATAATTATTTGCATATTTATATTATCTTACTTCCTTACTAATAATAAATGCGAAAGTGTGTATGTTTGTTTTTCTTTCATTCGGCAACGGAATGATTTTATTCAACGATGTTTGTGTCTAGAGATAGTTAGGAGGCTAGCCAGTGATATGGGCTACTTTTTACCACGGTGAAGCATCTTATTCCCATGGGTATTTCCTTTGACCACGCGGGTAAAGCTGTGGGTGGAAAGCTAGTTAAATATAAATAATTAATTAAATAGGTTGTTGCGGCTCCGAGGCAAAACAATTTTTTCGATGGTAGAGCACTCTCCGCACACGGGCCACCGGCCACCGGCCACAAAACGCCGCCACCGGTATATTTCCTGTACTTTTCATACATTTGGCGCGGCGGCTGCTACACGCTTCTAACTTCTCGTGGCAGCTTCAGCGCTTGAGGCTGTCGCGAGTGGCTCGTGTGCGGCGACACTAATACTTCGCATAACGAGTCGTGCAATATGCGTAGGAATACAACAGTTTTCTTACTACTCTTTATATGCCAAAGAGAAGTATATTGAACATACTACTACTGGCTGGAGCCTGCGGTTTTACTTACGTGGTAAATGAGTAAAAGTCTCAGTGCTAATACATATCATAATCTTAAAAAAAAAATTATAGAGAGAGTAGAGAAAAAGTCAGGTCCTTCTACTTCATAAAAATGTGTATTGTGTATGTTTATCGTGACTGAGTAATCTCTGTGATAACTGATCCGATCTTGTTATTTTCACAATAAGCACACATATCAACTTTTCGTGAATTGTATATAACTTTATAGAAGCAAATAACCTTCACTATACAAATAATAAGACAGTTAATATGTATTTAAACAACTTAATAACCGAATGAAACGCGTCAGAAAATCTTTTGACTCTTCCTGACTGATTTTAACTTCGCATTTTATGGTTTAAAACGTATTACGATTCTATTGGACCCATATGTAGCTTTGTAACCCATTTTTTTACGAAAGCTGCGGGATGATAGAAAAAAGTGCAATATGTTTTAAATTTTTTAGAAAATTATCTATACTAATATTATAAAGAGGAAACTGGAAAGGTTTTGCATGTATGTATGTATAGTTTTCACGCATAAACTACTGGACCGATTTTGATGAAATTTGGCACAGACAATCTTTAAACCCTGAGAAAGAACAAAGGCTACCTTTTATTGCGAAATTTGTACCACGAGCGAAGCTGGGCCGGACCGCTAGTAACTACATAAAAGTACTTAATATTTTAAATAAATAAAATAATCCTTACACATATTATATATAAGCTGTGCCCGCGGTTGTACTCATAATGCTCCGCTCCTATTTAATTGTTCTTAGCGTGATAACATTATAGCCTTCCTCAATTGTATTATTAACTAGCTTACCGCCCGCGGCTTCGCCCGCTTTGTCTAAAACCTAATAAATTATATACCTTCCGCTTGAATCACTCTATCTATTAAAAAAAACTGCATCAAAATCCGTTGCGTAGTTTAAAAGATTTAAGCATACAAAGGGACATAGGGACAGAGAAAGCGACTTTGTTTTATACTATGTAGTGATGATGAATTTCTTTCTTTATATGTATCATTGCGATAGAAAATTCAATCTTAAACGGGAAAAATAACCCAGTTTAAAAGGAAACATAAAATTTAACTCAAAAGATAAATTTTTAATGGCTACTGGATCCTTTAATTATAGCAATAAAACTATAATGGTTACTGTTGAATCTTTTGTTATTTTGTTAGGCCTTAACCTGAATATTTGGATCAATTTGATTTTATCTTAAACCATTCAGTTTTGTTTTTTTTCTATCTATTTTTTATTACACTTATTTTATTGAAAGCAAAAAGTATTTTTTTTCCTTCAAGGCTTACTCTACATTGGTATTTATGAGTAGGTACCTAAGTAATATATTATCACCCTTATATTTAAATTATTGTAAATAACCTTCCCTGGTTCTAGTAAAATACATTTTTTTCATAGCAGTAGGTATACTCAAATTTTTGCATCATTTTTTTTAATATTAAATAATCAGAGCAAAATATTTACCTAAAGAGACCAAAGTCGTAAATATCGGCTTGTATAATATTTTATTATATTGTATTACTAGCGGTCCGCCCCGGCTTCGCCCGTGGTACATGTTTACGTTTTCTCTAAATAAAAACCATCCTCGTACTTCAAGGAATATAATAAAAAAGAATTATCGAAATCGGTTCAGCCGTTCTCGAGTTATGCGCTTACCAACACATTTTGCGATTCATTTTTATATATAAGACTAGCGGTCCGCCCCGGCTTCGCCTGTGGTACATGTTTACGTTTTCTCTACATAAGAACCATCCTCGTACTTCAAGGAATATAATAAAAAAAGAATTAACGAAATCGGTTCAGCCGTTCTCAAGTTATGCGCTTACCAACACATTTTGGGATTCATTTTTATATTATAGATATCAATTTGGTATAATATAATATTATAAAGATTTACATAAAGAAATTATATGATCAACAATAGGTACTATATGCCATTGCGTGAGAGAAGAATGACCCGGAGTCAATTAAAAGGGACAATACCTATATGAAGGTCAGGAAATTTTTTTTTCCCGTTTGTATTTTAAACGAGTAAAACAAAGGGTTACACATACTGTACATAAAGTAAAAAGTTTGATCAATGCATTTTTGTATTTAGTCACTCTTTAGAGAAATTAATAATATAGGCTATTTTTAGCACGGTGAAAAATTTCAATCACCTGTAATTAAAAGTGCAGTAGATCATGTATTTTAATAAGATGTAATAAACGTGTACTGTATCCTTTGTTGGAAATTCTATAATAAATAAATTTCCTTCCAAGCGTGCACACGCGTCATTTAAACTATATCTTATCTTATACATCTTATATATAAAAATGAATCGCAAAATGTGTTGGTAAGCGCATAACTCGAGAACGGCTGAACCGATTTCGATAATTCTTTTTTTATTATACTCCTTGAAGTACGAGGATGGTTCTTATGTAGAGAAAACGTAAACATGTACCACGGGCGAAGCCGGGGCGGACCGCTAGTAATATATAAAAATGAATCGCAAAATGTGTTTGTTGGTAAGCGCATAACTCCAGAACGGCTGAACCGATTTCGATAATTCTTTTTTTATTATATTCCTTGAAGTACGAGGATGGTTCTTATGTACAGAAAACGTAAATATTATGTACCACGGGCGAAGCCGGGGCGGACCGCTAGTAAAATTATAAATATAGTTTTTAAAAACTAAAAAATACGGTTAAACTCATGAAATTATTGTACAGTCACCGATATTGTGTACAAAGTTAAAATTAAATCTGTCCGATTAAAGTGGGTCAAAATCAAATCTAAAAAATGTCGGTTACATAGAAACATATACAGATGAAGCTTGTAAAAGCGATTAAAATGTATTATCCTTTCAATGGTTTTAGTACACGATTAAAGTTTACTATAATTCATAATCATTCGATCATTTTAAGTGCATTATTTAAAGTTTTACCACAGTATTACCATTATTTCCTACAGTAGTGCGACGAATG
>CAJQZN010040240.1:41360-54420 GCA_907164685.1 Colias eurytheme
AAAAGTAAGGTTTTTTTTAAAGCGGGTTCCAGCGTGACGGAGCTATAGTTTACGATTCTTTAACGGACATATAGACAAATATTCATTTTTATATACATATATATATATATATATATATATATATATATATATTATGTAGACAAGCTGTGTCCTTTTACTATGACATTTACTACCATTTTACCACTATATACAGATACAACCAGTAGGGAAACTTCAAACAACACGTTCGAAATGGCTCACGCACACAAGCAAGCGTATTTACGAGAATCGTAAGGGAATATAACGATAATTGACAGATATAAGAACACAATTAGACACGCTGCTTGTATGCGTGAGCAATTTCGAACGTGTTGTTTGAAGTATCCCTACTGGTTGTATCTATACAGGGTGTCCCACTATTGGTATACTAAGCGCGAAGGGACTTGTAGTTTTGCATACACTGATCACGTAAAAAATACATAAACAACAAAATTACGTCAAATTTTTTTTTATAATTTTTTCCTGAAAATTCATGTTTTCTTCTCTAGCTTCGCGCAGCCGGCATATACCGCTTCCCTAATGTGAGCATTTTGTCTATGAAAACATAATCTTAAACGATAGCTCACGTTCTGGTGGAAAAAATGGGCGGGTTGCTTGTTATGGGTGTACACATAGAGTTTTAAGAATTCATCTATTTGAAAAAAAAATGCGTCTGGAATTTTTTAAGTAGATATTTTTTACGTACTCAGCGTATGCAAAACTATAACCTCCTTTGAGCTTAGTATACCAACAGTGGGACACCCTGTATATTGTGATTTTACTATAACACAGATCACAGATATATAATGTTTTGGCAAAATAAAGATCTTTTTATGACACAGATATCCGATGTGAAAAGTCTTCGCAAAACTTACAAACAACATCCTGCAGATAATAAATACGAATATAGATTCAATACGATAAAACGAATTATCCAACTAGGTAAATACCTAAGATTATAATAAAATTGATTATTATTACCTACCTACATTTAATTCAGGTGACCGACAATAAATTGTACAGACCGACTGAAAAAAAAACTTAACAATATCTAATATCAAATTTTTTTATCATTTAAGAATCGTTAAAATCTGTGTTTTAAAAAGTTATCAGGTAAACCAGATTAAAGAAACAAAACAATTTCGAATATTCTCCTAATTAATTAGGAGAATACCTACTTGGAAAAAAGAGGCTATTTATAATAAAAATAACAAAATGTATTCAAATAGACGCGGAACTTTGAAACAAAAAATTAACTTCCTCTAATTATAACATAATAAATAATAATCTTTCATCACGAAAACCTGTTGTGATTTAATAGTCAAATAAATCTTGAACCTGATAATATATACTAATATTATAAAGCTGAAGAGTTCGTTCGTTTGTTTGTTTGAACGCGCTAATCTCAGAAACTACTTGTCCGATTTGAAAAAATTCTTTCGGTGTTAGATAGCCCATTTATTGAGGAAGGCTATAGGCTATATACTCGTATCATCACGCTAAGACCAACAGGAGCGGAGCCACGCGGGTGAAACTGCAGAGCGCTGCTGGTAAAATATATATCCTTCAATATATAGACTTCAATATCAAAAGCGAAAGTAGGTATGTATTTTTTTTGTTTATCTGTCTGTTCGCGATAAGCTCATAAACTACTGTATCGATTTCAATATTGTTTTCACTTGTTGATAGCGTGTTTGTCCAGGAATGTAACATAATTTGTTAAGATTTAGACAGCTGGCGGAAGTATGGTAGGTGTATATTCGATAGTTATTTCCGGCACAATAAATGGTTCGTTATGATTTGATTTTTTTATATTATATTGGTTACTCATATGCCTAGTAAATAAATAATAGGCTTGCAAAAAAAAAATTTTAAATATTCGTGTAATTATTATGATATGGTAATAATTGTGGTAATAATAATTATTATTATAATATATATGTACCTATTCGCATATCTGGTATGCATCTAAAACTTCCTATTGAATTATTTAAATTTAATATTTTATTATGTTGGTTAGTCATCACTTATAATAATTATTATGGGAATGTCGGTCGGGTAGTTTCTATGCCGGTATAAGTTATAACCCATGGAGACGAAGAAAAAAAAAATGTCTCGGTCTGGTAGGACACAGAAGCCTGATCACCTATTTGTCCCTAAAGAGAATCGATCAGTGAAACAGATGTATACATAATGCATCTGCCCCTTACCCCACTACGGGGACACGGGACTTCACACAATAACCCAGGCAAAGCTGAGGTAACGAGCTAGTAGTTTTAGCACAGAATAATAACTTATATAGTAGAACTATCAATGTAGGTTAAATTACCTATTAATAGACGACGACCATACATATTATATACTGAAATAGGTACCTACTACTAATATAAAAATAGAGCAAGGCTTTTTTTATTTGTTTACTTCTCGTGATTTAATTTAAAAATGAATCTATCCATCTTTTAATAACATTGCCATTAGAATATTTCATATGTATACAGTAACAATTTTTTATCCCGCGGCAACCCAGGCAAAGCTAGGCCAAGCGGCTAGTGTAGTATAATTTATAAATTATAGTGTTGCAGTTAATACTTAAATATAGTATAAATAGTAAAAAATCGTGGAAGGTTTTAATTCTGTGCTATGTATGGCCTGTTAAAAAACCATTTGACATACAGCAATTAAAAATTTTAACATAATTAAGTTCTAACGCTATAAAAGTAAGTGGAAATCGAATGTAATCACGAAAAGCAACAAGTATCACACGCAGTTATGTAAAGAAAAAATGTCTCGATAAAATAAGGTTTTTGACCCGACCTTGACCAAAATGCCGTGCGTTGAACGTGTTTTATAGCTTTGCGAACTTTTTGTAAAGTAATTATCGTGATTGTAAACAAACGGATTGAATGATACTATTTATTTTTACGTATTCGCGTTCGTTATTAAAAATACTTCATTTTGATACATCATTTGATAGGTTTTGGAGAAAAAATATTTGAAGTGTAGGCGCAATTTAATCTTTTATGTATTTCAATTTAATGTCTTCGGACAATTAAGGCTAAATTACTAATTAGGAAACAGAGCGTTCCTATAAATATAAACAACACATACAAACACGCGAATCAAAATAATCTTGCTCAGTTGGTTGCCCATGATTTAATTTTCTACCCTGCATCAATCTTTACTATTCATATTTCATAAAAAGAAATTAATGCTTATGTACAATCTTCTAACACCTACTACATATACCTACTAATTGTAAAGCTGAAGCCTGAAATGTTTGTTTTTTTAGTTTGGATTTAAAATTTCAGGCTACGACATACAAGAAGAGTATAAAATATATAATAGAAATGTATTTCGCAGGACACATATTCCTTTCTCATCCAAGTCTCTTCAATTATTCCTATTGTAAAAAGCCGGCAACATTTTGTAAATTTTTACGGATAACGACGATTTAACAGCCTTAAAAAAGGGTGTCATTCAGCTCCATACAAAATCCTTCAAACACTCGTACCTCGAACTCGGCCGGTTTATTTACCTTAATTTAAAACGAACATTAAATATTGTGCGTGCCGCCTAAACATTACGCAACTGAAGGCTAACCGTGCTTTGGTTTATGATTGCCTCTTACGAAACTATTGACCGCTTTAATAACTGTTTTGTGGAAAATATAACATTGTCTTTTAAGCTATTGCATAGCTTCTATCGCGGGCCTTGAGCGCGGGGACCGAATCCAGAAATTCCGTAACGAAAAAACCTCACGCTCCCCACTCCGACGGGCACGGAGGTGTGGCTTGAAGGCATAGCATACAATAGCCCGGCAGTCCCCGAGTACCACACGTCTTTTTATTTATTTATTCTTTACATATTCGGAAAACAGCAACACCAACACAACTATTACAATGGTTTGAGTGTGAAATTAAAATATAAGTTTAATTGTAGATATGTACTTTTATTCCATAGGGGATTATTAATTTTTGTTTGTTTGTACTCAGTAAGCTTTGAAAGTATTAGACCGATTTTGGTAAATTTAAAACTGGCAAAAAATTGCATTATTTCTGAGTGACGTAGCCATATTTTAGCCCCAGTTTTGTATAAAATATAATATTTAAACTGTGACGTAACATGTATCCATAATAAAAAATAATTTCCAAATTCCATCGCTTAGCTTAGAGGATAACAACTAGGTTAGCTACTGTTTATTCTCAAACTAGTTAATCGCCCGCGGCTACGCCCGCTTTGTCTAAAACCTAATTATAAATTATACATACAGAAACCTTCCTCTTGAATCACTCTGTGATCTGTCTATTAAAAAAACCGCATTCTCCTTCAAGTACTTACCGAATATTGGTTAACGAAAATATAAGTGTCTAAATTATAAATCTCATGTTTTTGGAGTCAGTAAAAAATAGTAGATTCAACCGTCATTAAAATCTAGATTCTTGAACATGTTATTTCAAAAATAATTGAGAGCAATAAAACGTTAAATAATTGCGTTGCAGTAAATTTTAACAAAGTTAAATACAAGCCTTGAATTGCAATTTTACGAGTACATGGTTAAAGCCAGTCGTTTTAATTCTACTAAAAGTACTATTTAACTTTTATAAATGTATTTACTGTTTTAAGAAAATTATTTTACAAAACAAATCGTACGTGGTTACCGAGTAATGTTTGTTTTATTTATTTTTTATCACGGGGGTACCGAGGCATAACTAACCTAACTAAAAACACAGAAAGCAGCTGTCAGTTTGGTAATTAGAGCGAATTTACAAAAATATGTAAAAAAACGAATCAAGCTGTTTACACTACCCTGCATTCCGTGCAAAATAAACTATAATTGAAGAACAATAAGCATAAAAAATGCATCAATTATCATAATTGAATTATGTACTCTTTGTCGTAAAACATTGCATTCTTCCTATGTAGTTGTAAATCATAAAAATATTATTATTTTGCGTGTAAATAACAAAATTTAGGTCAGAATGATTAACAATAATTATGAATGACAAGTACATGATTGATTGTTACTTGTCAACTTTGATTGCAATATATTAATGATATTGGCCATTGTTATTAGTGTCCAAGCATAAGTATTTACTATTAAAAGTAACGTACTTGGTACCTATAATTATTATGATAAAATTGCAAATTTTATGTTATACCATGGACTAATAGAACTTGAGTATATTTGTCTATAGTTATACTTAGATGTGTTGCCATAACCTAGAGATGTTATTAAAATGTTTAATTATTTAAATTATTATTTTGAATTACCAACAAAAGATGACAGGTTTATATCTAGTGCTTATTACCTATAAACTAGAACAAAATATATTTTACACAGTCAATTGTCGTGGAAAAAGATTGCTGTAATTTATAAGTATGTAACAGCTCGAAAAGCATATGTACATAATATTTAGGACACAAATATAACAAATAAAATAAACTATACATTTCTTTAGAAAAATACCTGGTGCATTCAATAAGTACCTAGCCTCATCGCCAGAGGGCGCTATTGTTTCAAAATGGGTTTACCACAGTGTAGCTCATTCTTTTTTAATTATTTTTTTTAATTTTCATTCAAATCCCTTCATTTGTTTTAATTTGACAACCTATGGAAGCGAACGTGTCGATCGGTTTTACAAAAATGAAAAAAGAGCAATATCGTTCGGTGATTCGATTCCTATTTTTGGACGGGATAGAGCGCATCGAAATCAAAGAGCGCTTGGATTCTGTGTACGGTGACTCTTCTCCATCGATGGCCACCGCCAAGAATTGGTTCAACGAGTTTTCACGTGGCCGTACGTCGGTTTTTGATGAACCACGTCCAGGTGCACCAAAACAGCTGCTACGGAGGAAAACATTAAAAAAATCCATGATCTCGTATTGACAGATCGCCGATTGAAGGTTCGGGAGCTAGCTGAGACTGTAGGCATTTCAGAAAGAACAGTGCATCATATTCTTCACGAGGAACTCGGCATGAGAAAGCTGTCGGCGCAATGGGTGCCGCATTTACTCACACCGGAAAACAAACGCAACCGTGAGTCCACATCGGAGACGTGTTTGGCGCTGTTTAAGCGGAATCCAGGGGAATTTTAGTCGTTTTGTGACCGTCGATGAAACCTGGAATCACTGGTACACACCAGAGACCAAGAAGCAATCAAAACAATGGATCCAGACCGGGGAACGTGCTCCAAAGAAGGTGAAAACTGTAAAATCGGCCGGAAAAGTTATGGCCACCGTTTTCTGGGATTCACAAGGAGTTGTCTACATCGATTACCTCGAGAAGGGTAAACCAATTACAGGGCTTTACTATGCCGATTTATTGGGCCGATTCGACGCCGAATTAAAGAAAAAACGACCCCATCTGGCTGAGAAAAAGGTGCTGTTTCACCACGACAACGCACCGGTTCACACGTCTGCCGTTGCCATGGCCAAATTGGTCGAATTACGCTACGAATTGCTGCCTCATCCACCGTATTCTCCAGATTTGGCCCCTGGTGACTTCTTTCTGTTTCCTAATCTGAAAAAATCCCTCGCCGCGAAAAGATATGGATCAAATGAGGAGGTCATCGCTGCCACGGAGGCCTATTTTGAAGAGTTTAAGAAAACGTATTTTTCAGACGGGTTAAAAAAGTTGGAGCATCGCTGGGCTAAGTGTATCGAACTAAAAGGAGACTATGTTGAAAAATAAATTGCCACTTTTCCTAAATTTTCGTATTCTTTTTGTAGGCTAAGTATTTATTGAATCGCCCTCGTATTTATATGATAGAACCAAAACACATGTAATTATTATTTCTAATGCGGGAAGTTTTAAAAGTTTCATTGTTTTCTTTTTTTTAAAGTATTGGGCTTTTGTTTGTTGTTTTTATAGTAGTGTAGTTTAAACGTTTATATTTATTTCTAGTAAAAATGGGTTCACTACCACGAATGTCGGTCGTGACGGGCGGCCGGGTGGCCGTGCCGGCTGCACCGCTTCCCAAACACCTGGAACTGCTGGCTGCTGGAGACAGAACTGCACTGGTTTATTCAGGTAACATTATATTATACTGTTACCTTAAAGCTTACCACCCGCGTAGTTAAAAGGAAACAAGAATATCATCCTTTCCATCCTTGAAACATTCACTAACACATTGAAAACGCATCCCTACTTTTAATATTATAAATGTGAAAGTAACTCTGTCTGTCAGTGTGTTACGCTTTCCTGCTTAAACCTCTCAACCGATTTTGATGAAATTTGGCACAGACAATCTTTAGACCCTGAGAAAGAACATAGGCTACTTTTTATTGCGAAATATGTACCACGGGCGAAGCCGGGGCGGACCGCTAGTAGGTCTATATTTTTAATTAGTATTAAGTTCTGTTGTTTTTGTTTTCTCTTCTCATTATACTTTTTATTTATTTGAAACTATTAGTGTATCTAGTAGTGCTATCCACGGCTAGTTATCTGTACTACAGGTCTTTCACAGACCTATTTCAGACACTAGTCCTTCACAAAGAAAAAAGATAGACCTCATTTCTAAAGAAAAACATGAAAACCCGCGTTGTCATGTGTTACGTTTATAAAAACATAATTTTTGAAAAACAGCAGATTACAACATTACTACATGCCGATAAAAACTTGACTAGAAACTACTCAAACCCAAAATAACTTTAGGTATATATTATGTGCCTGCAATAACAATCTTTGAATTATTGCATAACAGACAAAAAGCATCGAAATTATTTTATATTTTAGCGTAATAATCACGTAACAAACATTCATTAATTCTATTTTCGGAATATTGATAAAAAACCATCTTTACAATTTCCGTTGAAGAAAAACTATTTTGAACAAGATCCGCCCCCATCATCACCCGCGTTTTCAAAGAAAAACCTGCATAGTTCCCGTTCCTGTGGGATTTTCGGGATAAAAAGTATAATTAGCCCATTTATTTTTTTCTTCAGCAACCTATATACCAAGTTTCATTGTATTCGGCTCAGTAGTATTTGCGTGAATGAGTAACAAACATCCATCCATCCCCACAAGCTTTCGCATTTATAATAGGTATGTTATAGCTTAATAGATTCCTGCGACTGTACTCGTCTTTGAAAATTATTTGCTATCCATTAATAATGTCGTTTTACTATAAGTGACACTATTATTAAAAGCGATTAATTAATATTTCAGGTTATCTTTTACAAATGAAACACTAATGTTTCCTCTCTTTAATATTAGTTTAGATAAGAATGCAGATATAATCGTGCACTCATCTACAAGATAAACAAAATTTATAAATCTTACATAGCAACACATAAAAGAAATTATCCAATATGGTGCAATCATTTCGTAATTATGCGTGTGCAAACATCCATTTTTATCACGCTATAAGCTTCATCTGTGTGTTTGTATGTAACCGACTCCTTTACTCTTGATTTTGACCTATTTTAAACGGACAGATTTAATTGAATTTGAATTTGAAAATTTGAATTTGAATCTAATTCCATGAGGTAAAGTGTGTTTTTTTTTAACTAAATTATTTATATGTATAAGGTTATGTTTTTTATCCCAGATGAAACCTGCAACATCCGTATAAGCTATTCAGAGTTAGAAGCCAGATCTAACTCGTTAGCGAGAGCTATATGCGCACACGCAAGACCCAGAGGGTGTAACAGGGATCAAGATTATGTGATCGCTGTATGCATGCAGCCTACGCATAAGTATGTTTTTTATCTTTAAATAAACAGTTTTTTTCTTAATATTTGTCTTTATTAATTAAGAGATATCTTTTAATCACGAAAGTCTTATTTTTTTTCTTAGTTTAAATCCTTAATTATTTTTGTTAAGTATCTCAAAAATAGAAGATATCATTTAGGATTTCAAAAATGTGCCATTTTAACTTAAACAATTTTAAATTATGTATCCGTCTTAAGATTTGCATCAATTGTAATTTATCAAATACTTACATTTTCTTGAAAACCTATCAAGACGATAAATATCAAAATATCGGTACTATGAAACTTACAATTGTAGACTTTTTTTTACTAGATTTAACTAGTTTTTTCCTACAACATGTATATTATTTTCAGCACAATAATAACACTATTAGCGATATGGAAGGCAGGCGCAGCGTATGTGCCAATGGAGCCCAGTTTCCCCCAGGCAAGAGTGTCGCATATTTTGAAAGATGCACAACCATCTTTGGTTATTTATGATGATACTAGTGAGTTATAATTTAATTACGAAATACACTGTCTTACCACAAAAAACTTCAGACATGGTTTAACTTTAAGCGCGGGTTCTCTTTAATCTGGTTTTGTCGTATTTCACATAGACAACTATTAAAATGACAGATCCCTGGTTTAAAGTTAGACTGTGTTTAAATTGTTTTGTGGTAAGAGCAGTAGTCATTAAATTTTGTTTTTGTGATCTAGTTAAACTAATATTTCATTATTTTGTTTAAGATAACACTTAATCAATTTCTCTTCTAATTGACATAATATATGTCATTTTGCCTTATTTTTTTATTTTATTACCTACTTTTAACTTTTTTTTAATATAATAAAAAAAATTGTTGAATATATCTTTTTTATAGAGCGTAAAAACTATCTGTTCGTTTACCTACACCTCAATAAAATCTACACAATTAGCACGAAATTAAACCTACTAATAAATTAAAAAACATACTTTTTATTACAGCAAATCCATCTATGTTCAAAAACAGTGGAGTGCCAGCCATATCATTTGAAGAACTTTCACTAGACGCCAGTGCACTATCCTCTAACCGTTTGAGTGACAGTGACATGCTAGTGCGTTATAGTGTTGACACTATCGCTATAGTATTGTACACTTCTGGGAGTACGGGGATACCGAAAGGTAAGTAAGAAAGTTTTAAAAAATAGAAAAAATTCGATCCCGAGGCGGGATTCGAACCCGCGCCTTCTGAAATTATTAATAATTATATTGGTTGAGATTGTAAAAGTTTTTCAATAAAGTTTTATTTCTGCAAAAAAAGAATAAATAGTTACTATAACGTGCTATAACCATAAATTTTATCCGTCTCTCCCAAAAATAATTTATTTATTTATTACTAGTGGTCCGCCCCGGCTTCGCCCGTGGTACATATTTCACAATAAAAGGTAGCCTATGTCCTTTCTCGGGTATCAAAATATCTCTATACCAATTTTCATGCAAATTGGTTCAGTAGTTAATAGGCGTGATTGAGTAACAGACAGACAGACAGAGTTACTTTCGCATTTATAATATTAGTATGGATATATTAATATTTACTTAATCGTACCTAAAAATATTATGGAATCTGTATAATTTATGTATGTAGAATCCACTCAGTAAAATAATAATTAATTGAGTACCTACTGTACTCAATTAATTATTATTTTACTGAGTGGCTCTAGTTAATATGACATAAATAAATAACATTGCATGTTATTTATTTGCATTTTTAAATTTAATTCTGGAAAATTAATATAAGTGCTTACTCATTCGGTTAATCACATTTTTTATAATCAAGAAGATGTAAGTACATGATTGGTTAGAATTGGCAATGCGGTAGTTATATAAACTGATATTTATTATAATCGTGAGTTGATAAATTATGTGCTTATTTAATTTTCGCATAAGGTCAGCCAGGGCTGTATTTAAGATTAAATTCGAAGTGGAAACAAATTTTTTGCATTTTAATGATATCTGTATTATTTTCGGTCAATAAATTTGCGAAGCACAATAAATAAAGAATAATGTTTTTGAAGGTGAGGTTATAAATTTCTAAAATATAGGTCAATGGAAAGGTACAACGTTTATATGAATCGATTTTTTAAACATGAATTTCTATATTTTAAAATTTCATAAATAATATTTCGATCTGATTCAAAGTAGTAAATAGTTAATAGTTTTAAAAAGTCAGTACGTCCCTGTTCTATTATGAACCCTCTTTAAATCAATTTTAAGCTCTCGATTCCGTTCCTATACTAATATTATAAAGAGGAAAGGTTTGTAATTATGTATGTATGTATATATGGTTTTCACGCATAAACTACTGGACCGATTTTGATGAAATTTGGCACAGATAATCTTTAGACCCTGAGAAAGAACATAGGCTACCTTTTATTGCGAAATATGTACCACGGGCGAAGCCGGGGCGGACCTCTAGTCACAAATATAACGATGCTTACTAAACTGACCTTTAATTTTTGCACAATATGATTTGCTTCCGTGTATTTTTTCTTTATAGCATTAGGTACTTATCTAATAGTTGAAAAAATACATTAATTTATTGCGTTAAATTATCAAGGTATTGATGAAAAAAAATTGCGATTTATTTTTGTTTGTTTATTTTTATTACCGTCTTCCTTATTTTATTGTAGACTAGATTTCCGCCCGCGGCTTCGCCCGCGTTTGCAAAGGAAAACCCGCATAGTTCCCGTTCCCGTGGGATTTCCGGGATAAAAACTATCCTATGTGTTAATCCAAGTTAACCTCTATATGTGTGCTAAATTTCATTGTAATCGGTTCAGTAGTTTTTACGTCCATACATCCATACATCCTTACAAACTTTCGCCTTTATAATATATATTAGATAAAATAGAGGTTAGAGTAGAAAAAACACAAAAAAAATGTGTGCGTATACTAGTGTACACACGTAAGAAGTGAAACCTCTTTATGACCTAATTTTTCGAAAAATAATTTACTATATGCAACTTTACAGAAATACGTCAAATCACGCGTAGTGGGATAAGAAAAAATTGGCGCGTAACGGAAAAATGTCACGCGTAACGAAAAAATGTTACACTAAATTTTTTACCAACCCCGATAAAGAAGTTTCACTTCAAAATATGACTGCAACTGAAATTTATTTAATTTTATGATAATTTTCATTATTCTGCTTTTTCTTTGTCTAGCAAAAAAAATGAACATTAATTTATAAACGAGCAAATAAGTATTATGTTTAAAAAAGAAACCGTGCTCTAAGAATTGTTAGGCGATACAAAATTGCCAATTTTGTAACCGTTCTGTGTTACATTACAACTAGGAATTGTTTAATAATGCCCGGTTTCTATATTTGAAAAACGATCCGTTTTAGTTACGAATAGTAGTATAATATACCAAGCGTAAGCGAAAATCGTTCCTATAAAAAACGTCTCGTCAGGCAACTTACCGACAGATTTCGACTGACGGATGGGAGGGTAACTGTTAACAAACGGTAAGCGTATTGTATGGAGATGACAGTCTATCGCGTTCCTATAAATATTTTTAAAAGTCGCGTGTGTGTTACATGTGAGTCAAGTGTGACTCACACTTGACTCACATGTAATACACGACCCTCTCACACGTGACACACATGAACGTGTGAGACACGTGACACTCACACGTGACACACGTGACTCTCACACGTGACACTTACACGTGACTCTCACACGTGACGCTCAATTTCATTGAAAACCTCCAGTTGTTCAAGTCCATGTGTTCAAGTTCATGTGAACGAAGTCGCGGGCATCAGCTAGTTCGATATAATATTAAACACTTCTATTTCACTATCTGAACTCGACATTTCGAAATTAATGCGGAATAATGAAATAGTAAGAAATTAACTGTCCGAAATCGACGGGTAAACAAAAGGATATACGAATAGTAATTTTGACAACATACTGACGGTTAAAAATATTTATAGGAACGCGATAGACTGTCATCTCCATACAATACGCTTACCGTTCGTTAACAGCACAGATCTAGTACTAGATCTGTGGTTTACAGTTACCCTCCCATCCGTCAGTCGAAATCTGTCGGTAAGTTGCCTGACGAGACGTTTTTTATAGGAACGATTTTCGCTTACGCTTGGTATATTATACTACTATTCGTAACTAAAACGGATCGTTTTTCAGATATAGGAACCGGGCATGTGTGACTTTAATTTACGAAAATTTTTATTGTATACTAGCGGTCCGCCCCGGCTTCGCCCGTGGTACATATTTATGTTTTCTCTACATAAGAACCATCCTGGTACTTCAAGGAATATAATAAAAAAAGAATTATCGAAATCGGTTCAGC